>OY856412.1:1381828193-1381993193 GCA_963693085.1 Alisma plantago-aquatica
AGTCGAATACTATGGTAGGTTCACTGATATGGGACAAAGGAAAGGACCATTTATGTATTTCCTTGAAGAACAAGATATTATACCTCAATATACAATGTCATGCACAATTAGTCAAACTGATGTAGTTGTAAGGAAGAATCGTACATTAAAGGAAATGGTTCATGTAATGCTTTGTAATTCACCCCTTCCTTCTATAATGAGGTGTGAGTATTTAAAGATAGAAGTACATGTATAAAACAATATTCCTCGCAAGTCTCTCCATAAACCTCATATGAATTGTAGACATGAAGGAAACCATCCTTGAACTATATGCACATATGGGGATGTCGTGCAGAAGATAGAATCTACAATCCACATGAGAAGGCATTTGGCCAAGGACCACTAGTGGTTTCTTTATTAATTATCTAGAAAGGTAAAAAAGATATAGATTTTACTATCCATCTCCCCCAAGAAAGATAGTTGAGACTGATAAATCTAGATTCTTAGAGTATCGTCAAATCAGTGGAATTGATCTACTTCAGAATGTTTTCTTTGATGAAATGTATGATATTTCTCCTACTCATGCACCAAGTCAAAGTCACGTGGGTTATTTAGTTATTGTTCCCATGAACAATTGTCATGCGGATGAGCCACTAGAAGTATATGATACTCCTAAGAAGGTTCAAATTGAACAAAATAAATATATTCATAATGAAGAACAACCTATGGAGCATGTAAAAGATGCAAAGCTCAATGTTGAATTAAGAAATTCCATAGGACTAAGGAGGCCAACCATTCCATCTAATTATGTTGAATACCTTTAAGAGCCAAATATAGACTTTTAAGAGATAGACCCTTATCATTTTTGCAAGAAATGTATTGTGAAAACTCATCCATGTGGTTTTATTTTAGGAGGGAATAACTAGTGTCTATGTATACGAATCAACTTTGGGACCTTATATGTTTTCCAAAGAGTGTTAAACCAATTGGTTGCAAATGGGTATTTAAGACCAAAACAAATCCAAATGGTGATACTAAGAGGTACAAGGCTACGTTAGTTGCAAAGGGTTTCACACAGAAGGAAGGGATAGATTACACTGAGACCTTTTCTCTAATCTCATCCAAAGACTCTGTTAGAGTAATCATTGCCTTAGTTGCTCATTTTGATCTTGAGCTACATCAAATGGACATGAAAATGGAAGTTTTCAATGGGGAATTATTTGAAGAAGTCTATGCAGAATAACCAGAAGGTTTAATTGGTGATAGTATAGTGCGTCAAATGGTATATAAACTAGAGAAATCAAAATATGAACTTAACAAGCATGTCAACAATGGTATATAAAGTTTAACACCATTGTATCAACTTTTGGATTGAAGCCTAATATTTTTTATCAGTGCACATACCTCAAGGCCAGTGGGAATAAGTTCCTAATGTTGATTATTTATGTAGATGACATTCTATTTCAAAGTAAAAACATTGACATATTATATGAAACCAATTTTTTTATTCTAATTTTGAGATGAAAGATATGGGCGAAGCCACATATGTACTCATGATGGAGATTAATTGAGACTAAGTTAAGGACATAGTTGGAATATCATAAAAAGCCTATGTATCTGAAGTTTTAGAGAAATATGGAATGAAAAAGTTGTTCATCTAGGCATGCACCTATAGTTAAAGGGGATGAATTTAACTCTAAGCAATGTCCCATCAGTGACTTTGAGAGGAATGAAATGATAGAGACAACATAGAAATCTATAGTAGGGAGCCAATGATATCTCCAGATATGCATGCAACCTGACATTGATTTTTCTACTGGAATGCTTGGTCATTACCAATGTGACCCAGGGGCTGACCAGTGGAGAGCTGTGAAGAAAGTGATGCACTACCTAAAAAGAACAAAGAAGTACATGCTTACTTATAGAAGGACAAACTACCTTGAAATTATGTCCTATTCATATGTAGATTTTTTTGGTTGTCTACATAGTAGGAAGTCTACAACATGTTATATCTTCCTTCTAGCTGGTGGTGCAGTGTTGAGGAAGAGTGTCAAGCAAAAGACTAAAACTTCATCCACAATAGAAGCCAAGCTTATAGATTTCCATGAAACATCATTATAGGAAATTTAGCATAAGAATATGATACAAGATATTAAAGTTGTTGATTCAATTCATAAGCCAATACAACTATACTGTAATAATGAAGTTGCAATACCTTTGCTAATAATAACAAAATCACCAACATGCAGACACATAGACATAAAGCTCTATGTTTTTAATGAGTGATTTGACAATAAGATAGTAATTATTGATCACCTTAGTACACAATATATCATTTCAGATCCTCTTACAAAAGGGTTAGTTGCATGATTTTGTACATCTCATGTAAAGAATATATGTCTGAGAAAGTCATTTTATGTGTAATAGTTATGTCATTTGAAAATGTAATATATATTATATGATCACATATTTTACTTGCTATTTCTATTTTAATACTAGTTATACTAAAATATCATTTCTGACAAATAATTGGACCAACCAAATAGGTTTGACGTCGACCTATTCATAAAATTTATGCCACTACATAAAAAGCATTTTAGATATTATGATTAATAAAAGGAAGCACTCATTTATTGGGTAGATACCTCTAAGACTCATGCCTAACTTATATATAGAAGTGTTATGTTGAGCACCAATGGAAGATAAGTATATATTATTGCCTTGGCATATTGGGTCAAGTGGGAAAATGTTAAACCGTCCCTTATAGTGTATCCCAAAATTATATATATATATATATATATATATATATATATATATATATATATATATATAATATTTTCTTGAAGGATGAATAATTACCCGATCTAATTAGATGTTAAAATGCATTCATTGAGGATAGGCAGATCCAATAACTATCGTGTCTCTTCTTGATGGAAATAGAGACAATATATTTATTATAAATGTGGATTTTGGTCCTCTCTCTATGTATATAATCTTTTAACTAGCATCCATCATTGAAGAGTTCACAAGACAGAGAAACCAATGCTCATATATCAAAGGGGTATGCTTGTACTCTATGTCTCAAGCACCTCTTACTCTCACTCGTGTTCTTATTTGCACGTCGCTACCAACACTGCCCTTGCCATTATCCATTACTGCCGCTGCCACCAACAACATCTCTGTTATCATAATCGATCATGGATTCTCCATAAAATTTGGGTATGTTTTTCTAATAGAAAACACATACATTCATATAAGTGAAAATACTTAACAAGAAGAAAAACAAATTGTGTATAATCGAAGAAGATGACATCATTTGAAAAAAAAACTGACCTTTGATATTTGTGTGCCTTTGAGTCTTATTGTTGTAGAGAGTGTATTCCCATCTCCATGCAACATTCACTATGCATGCTCACTTATAAAACAACCTGATAATGCCACCTATAAAGATTGTTTTTTTTATTTACAAGGGAACCACTCTCGCACGAGCGCCACTTTTGTGACCCCCGCAGACAGTGTAAACCCTCAGAACCAGCCACATCTTTTCAGGGGGTACCGCGGCGCGCTTAGTAACGTAGGGCCTTAAATGCACCCCAGGGTTTTCGCCGGGGGTCGAACCCGGGTCCCTTCATCCGGGATTACCGAGCCGCACCACCCGAGCTACTCCCCGCCCCCCTATAAAGATTGTTTAAGATGCCATATTAATTTTCTAACATATAGTTTCCATGAAGTTGCTTGTTTTCTTATCATGGGAGCTTTTTTTGTCACAATATACTGAAATCATTATAGCTGAAATCTTTTAAGGTAGATTACCAGATCCCGAGATGATGTGGTAAGTCGAACACCTTTATGCGTCTTTGTATTTTCTAATCTACAACATCATTTTTCTTCTTACGATACATTCTCTCTATATTGTAAGTCTCTTTAAACCTTTTTCCATCTTTTATAGTTTATGGGCTTAAGTCAGCTTTATTTTTACATGGTAGAGATATATTTGATAATATTTTATTGTTTCCAAGAAACAATTGTGTGATTTGTATCAAAAGTAGGAAAACATTCTTCCTACTTGGGGCTGACAGGTGGGAGCATTGGTTTCTCATTCTGTGCTGATTCTCCTATCCTATTCCATTATGGAAGAAATATTACCTCCTAGTCATGATAACAAACTCAGGAATCATTAATGGAAATATGCTAGTTCTTTTATTTTATATATATATATATATATAGTTTTCTTCCTCGTTGGTTGTACCTTTGAGGAGCTAAGATATGATATTGTCACAACTTGTTTCTTAGCTCAGATCATGATGAATCAACACTTCTATATAGTTAACTTGTGTAGTGTAGCTTGATTCTGAAAATAATTTTACCCTTTTCTAAAGTTTACTTTTAACTTGACATGTTCCTATGTGAATGAAAAATGCATTCTATTTTACTTAAATTCTTTTAAAATGCATGATGAGATTTTGTTCTTGTCCAATGAGTCATTAAAATATAATTTCATATCTAAAACTACAATTGAATAAGCCGGATATGATGTTTGCTATTTTCTTCATCAGGTGATGTTCGTTGTTTTCTTCATTAGGTCTACTTTAAGTCTCTAATTTTATTCCATTTCCTAAATATATTTTCTAACTCTGATTAACAGATAAGGCAATACCTTTTGAGATTCATTCTAGTTAAGTCAACATATTTTCTAAAGTAGTGATTAGTGTGTCTAAAATGATCTAGATGATAGTATTTCTTGTGACTTAATTTTTGTAGCATGGCCATGAATATCTCCATTATCCTATTAAGTACGAAGTTGAAGTTGATAAGAAAATCCTAGATGTTCAACATGATTATGAGGTACTCCCTATTAGAAATGGTGGTAATACATATATATAATTTAGCATGTGTCTCTATTATTTGATGTAACATCTATAAATTTGTGACAAACATGTGATTGTAATGTTGGTGCTTTGTTTAACTGTGAAAAAGATACTATAGGGTAGTAAGAAATCTTCCATACGCCCCTTGATACTTTGTTCAAGTATCCCATGTTGTTCTCTTCCTTTATGAATTATATATAGGCTTTATATAGGAAATATACTCGTGCAAATTTATGCAATAACATTGATCTTGTTGGGAATAGGAAATGGATATGCCCATGCCCAATTGTATTTGGACTTGAGTAGGAGTTGTCTTGTTCTACCAATCATAATAGAAGTCAAATCTAAAAGGGGAAAGAAGATGGCTCTCTATGTGCAACATGGAGTTGGAGTAGGACTTGGACTAGGACTTGGATAAGGATTCCTACTTACAACCACATGCATAGAGGCCCTGGAGGAGGCCATTGAGACATCCCACCGGTTGAGGTGTGATCCATCTAGTTGCTTGTTGGTGCCTTCTGTGGTAGAAGAGCCAGAGAAAAAGAACAACTGGAGGAGCTCTCTTGGTTAATAAGAGAGGGTCAGCGACTTTGCCTTGAAGAGAAGTAGCGACTGACACTCGTTGACACATTGGGTGCATTAAAAAAGTAGCTCTCTTGGTTGATAAGAGAGGGCCAATGACTTTACCTTGAAGCAAAGTAGTGGTTGGTGGTTAAAAATAGAGTGTTGTCATAGGGGCAACGGTCCGACCCAGTCACTGGTCACAACGTCATCAAGTAGTCCCTAGCAATGACAACGACCTCATGAGGAGATCAAGTAAAGAGGAAGGTTTTGTACACATTAGGTGTGATTCTCTTCTTTCTCATCTTTGTTCTTGTATGGGGAGGGCTACCTCGATTTAGGGGTATTTAAATCCAGGCAGTGTGAGTTGTAATCTTAATTACATAGTGCTTGTTGGTTGGGTTTCCCTATGGTTTTTCTCTCCTTGTCTTAGGGAGAGTTTTCAACGTTAAATCTAGTATTTTTTATTTGGGTTTATACACTTGTTGGTAATGCTTCCACAATAAGTTTCATCACGTCTGGGAGCATATCAGTACAACATCCCCAACAACTAGTATCAGAGCGTAGCCTGTAGATACTAATCCAGATGGGGAAGGATGAAGATATGACGATGATAAAGTTGATAAGCACAAATTGACAGATTTGGAAATCCAAGATGGATGATATTCTCTATTGCAAATATCTATACGATCTGATAGAGGGACAAAATCTAGAGAGTACATCTGATGCAGACTAGAAGAAATTAAATAGGAAGACTGTTGGAATAGTTTGAAAATGACTCAACATTTATGTATTCCATCACGTCTCGAAAGAGACCAATGCCAAAGATCTGTGTGAGAATCTCAAGAAGTTATATGAGCACAAGACTACCATAAATAAATCTATCTTGATTTGAAAGTTGGTGAACCTCAAGTACTGGGATGGTACAAGCATCGCTGAACATATGAGTGAATTCTAAAGCCTTGTAAATCAATTGGGGTCCATGAAGATGATTCTTGATGATGAACTCTAGGTTGTACATATTCTGGGATCATTACCTAATAGTTGGGAGACGCTCGTAGTGACAGTCAACAATTCTGTACAGGAAGGTAAGTTGATACTTGACCAGGTGAAGAGTAATCTACTGAATGAAGAGACTCGGTAACGAGCCTTAGGAGATAGAAGATCATAGGTGCACTTCACAGAGAGTAGAAGAATTGATAGAGCAAAAGACTGTGGCAGATCCAAGAGCCGTGGTGAGTCCCAGAACTATGAGAAGTCTCATGGTAGATCCAAGTCAAAGAGTAGTAGAGGGTTCTTCCATTGCAGTAAGCTAGGTCATTTCAAGAAGTATTGTAAGGTTTGGAAAAGAACACATGGGTCTGAATCCAAAGATTAGAAGGATGATGACAAGAATACTGCATCAATAATTTCATATGAAAGGGACGATGATGACGATGTAATCCTAACAATCGAGGAGCAGTGTTTGCATGGTAAGGATGATGATTTTGAGTGGGTGGTGGATACTGCAACTTCTTATCATGCTTTAACGAGTAAGGAATTCTTTACTTCATATAGGAGGGGAGACTTCAGGAGAGTGAACATGAAAAATTATAGCTTCTCTAGAATTATAGGGATTGGAGACATTTGTGTTCAGACAAGTATCGGTTGCACGCTCACACTCAAGGATGTTCATCATGTTATAGATTTGCAGTTGAGTTTGATATTTGGTTCGTTCTTTGATAGAGAAGGTTATCATATGGATTTTGGTGCTGGGAAATGTAAGACCACCAAGGGGGCCTTGGTTATTGTGCGAGGCAAATTATGTCACACATTGTGTAAGACCTAGATTAAAGTGCTCAAAGGTGGCAATATCGATCTAGTTGTGAATGACCAGGCAGATCTATGGCATAGACAACTACGATAAATGAGTGAGAAAGTCTTGCAGCTGCTATCAAAGCAGGGGTTGATTTCTTTTGGCAATGACACTGGTCTCAGCTCATGTAATTTATGTCAGATGGGAAAGCATCCACATGTTTCTTTTAAGACAAGATCAAAGATGAAGCCAGATGTTCTACAATTGGTTCATGCAAATGTCTACGTTCCGTTTGAGGTGGCTTCATTGGGTGGAAATAGGTATTTTTTCACACTTATTGATGACACATCTAGGAATGTGTGGGCCTACTTGCTGAAGACCAAGCATCACGTCTTTCAGTATTTTCAGAAATTTCATGCCATGATAGAGTGGGAGACTGAGGAAAAGTTGAAGTGTCTCTGTACAAACAATGGAGGAGAGTATATCACCAGAGAGTTCCAAGATTATCGTGTTCAAAACAGAATATGGCATGAAAGGATAGATCCTGACACACCACAACACAATGGTACAACTGAGAGGATGAACCACACCATAGTGGAGAAAGTTAGATGCATGTTGAAGACTGTAAAGTTGCCAAAGACATTCGGGGTTGAGGCAGTACGTACTTCCTTCTATCTTATTAATCGATCTCCATTAGTTCCTTTTGGATATAATATACTAGAGAAGGTATGGACAGACAAGGATGCATCCTATGCTCATTTGCAAGTATTTGGGTGCAAGGCTTATGCACATGTTCTAAAGGAAAAAAGTCAAATGCTGGATGATAAAGCGGTGCCATGTATCTTTCTTATCTATGGAGATCATCAACTTGGCTACATGTTATGGGATCTTATAAAAAGGACCATAACCAGACACAAAGATGTGACTTGTGAGAGTCAGATAGTTACAGAGCCTGAGAGTGATGATGCAAAGGTTGCAGGCTCAGATGATAGTTCTTCTGATGATGAATATGAGGATGCTTCAACTTATTTACAGACACACTCTTCAAATGACAAAGAAGAGCAGCAAGATCACACTGAGCAGTAGAGTGAGAGGACATCAAGTGTTCCTATTCTAGACACGCAATTGAGTGATTCAGATTCACAGTCAGAGACTTATGGGAAAGGAGAGCAAGATCATCACCAGGTAGAGTCCTCAAATAAGCCATTGAGGAGGTTTGATAGAGGTCATCATCCTTGATCCAGATATCTGACATCTCAATATATTCTCCTTACTGATCCAGGGGAGCCAGAGACTTATCATGAGGTAAAAACTCATAGAGTTAAAGTATAGTGGCATCAGGGGATGCATGAGGAGATGTCTTCTTTGTAGAAGAATGATATGTATGAGCTTGTAGTGCTTCCCAAGGTCCGAAAAGCACTAAAGAATGAGTGGGTCTACATGATGAAGAGAGATGCCAGCAACAAGGATATTAGATACAAAGACAGACTAGTTGTCAAGGGCTTTGGTCAAAGACTAGAGGAGCATCGTCAGAGTGTTTCTAAGTCTCATTATATAAGACCAAAAATAAGGTTTTCATCCATGATGCTTGACTTACCAGTCAAGGGGAACCTACAAAGTTTCAGGTGTGGGCATGGAGAAAGAAGTGGTACTGTCAGGATACTTCTTCTCAATTACTTGGAAACAAAGTGAAGTCAGGATGAGACTTCAAGAAGATGGATGATAACGACAAGATGCTAACATGTCCAAGGAGAGTGGATCCATCACAGGTGGTGATGAGGTCCACAAGCTACTCCAAATGATTGCTGAAGATAACGTCTCCATTTTGGGCCAGAGGGGGAGACTGTTGGGAATATGAAAAGGATCCCACCCATGCCTAATTGGATTTGGACTTGAGTAGGAGTTGGCTTGTGCTACCAATCCTAATAGGAGTCAAATCTAAAAGGGGAAAGAAGATGGCTCCCTATATGCAACATGGAGTTGGAGTAGGACTTGGACTAGAATTTGGATAAGGATTCCTACTTGCAATCACATTAATGGAAGCCTATACATAGAGGCCATTGAGACATCCTACTGGTTGAGGTGTGATCCCTCCAATTTATTTTTGGTTCCTTCTATGGTAGAAGATCCAGAGAATAAGAACAACTGGAGGGGCTCTCTTGGTTAATAAGAGAGGGTCAACAACTTTGCCTTGAAGCGAAGTAGCGGCTGACAGTCAGTGACACATTGGGTGCACTAACATAGTATCTCTCTTGGTTGATAAGAGAGGGCCAACGTCTTTGCCTTGAAGCAAAGAAGCGGTTGACGATTACAAACACATTTTTGTCATAGGGGTAATGGTTCGACCCAGTCAACAGTCATAGCGGAATCAAGTAGTTCCCAACAATGACAATGGTCTCGTGAGGAAATCAAGAAAAGAGGGATGGTTTGTACAAATTAGGTGTAATTCTCTTCTTCCTAATCTTTTTTCTCATGTGGAGAAGGCTACCTAGATTTAGGCACTACTACAGAACCTACCTTTAGTGTTGGTTATTTAAAGCCTTTAGTGGCGGTTTATAATCGACACCTATGTGGGCGACACTAAAAGTCCACCCATTAGGCGTCGGTTCCAAAATCGACGCCCAAACTCTTCACGTGCCATCAGAAGCGCGCCATCAGGGGACAATAGGCGTCAGTTATTAGATAAGAAACCGATGCCCAAAACTTTCGCGCCACAGAAAGGGCGCCAGTTTGGCCACTATCAATGTCGGTTATTTACAAATAACCGACGCCATATATTAGGAAATAGACGTCGGTTGTTACAAATAACCGACATTAGAACATTATGTGTCGGTTTTTTACAAATAACTGACGCCCAAACCCGCGCCATCTTGGCCACGGCCGTGCTGTCCAGCACGGCCGTGTTGTTAAGGAATAGACGTCGATTTATTGTAGGAAAACCGACACTATATCATTATGTGTCGGTTATTTACAAATAACCGACGCCTATTGTTTTTTTTTCCTGTCAGTCTGCAGACCTGCTGTGGCTGGTCGCAGGATGAGAAACATGTTCATTTCAGTTATGAATTGTAGGTTTTACGACATCCATTGATATCAGCTGACAACAGGCCGCAAACCTGCAAAATTAACAATAAAAGAGTTCCATTCATTCACACATTTATAAACATTCACACATGCTAGCAATCTGTAGTTCCATTCATTCACATTCACACATGTAGAAACATTCATATAGCAACGAACACTTTCATTCATTTTCACTCAGACACATGTAGAAACATCCAGACATGTAGAAACATTCACACATATATTATAATTCAGAAATTCATTTACAAAGTATCATTGTTTAGTCATTATTCGCTATCAGGATCCCAATTATATTTTAAAGCCCCCACTAATTGTATGGCTATTGCCCATTCTTCGATTACTTCATTTAATTCTCCCATTGTATAGGGAACATTAACATTTGGTAAGTCCTTTCCTGTAATGGGGTCAGCTTTAAACACCTATAAAGAGAATGATGTATATATATAATTAATGAGCTATAAATAAGATTGATATATTTCGATCATATTATCTAATGAGACTATAAAATACCTGAGCAATACATTCGATATCCAGTGTGGCATGTTTGATAATCATGTACATATATCGCATGACATAATATCCACATGCCCATCCGTTGTCTTGTGTAGCACACTATAAATTCAAACATACAAAATATTAACAAATACAACTAATTAAGCATTGTTCACATAAATAATATATACATATATTGCAGTCGGGAACTTACGTTCACGTTCTTCCAAATTATTGGATGGTTCTTTTTCGTAGGGACCTTTCCTCTAGCCTTTTTGTACTCCTCAAAACCCCTACATGTTAATGTAACACAGAACATTGCAATTAAATAGTAATGTAATAACATATGTTAACGGATATGAAAAATGAAATATTTCTCACCGAAAAATTGCCATTTTCATTATGTGTCCAAATCTTGTATTCAATTTACCCCCTTAGGATCTAGATAATACATAGTGAACGTCTCGGGGGCAATAGCCAATAACTCTCAATGCCTACCCCTAGAGGAAAAAAAGTTAAAAATTAATAACTCAAAATCCACAATAAAATGTAATTTTCTTAAGTCCAAATTATAATAAGCAAAGTAAACTTACTCTACATTGAATGGAGCCATTATCACCGTCTTCTTTTTTACAGCAAAAATTGAAAAAGCCTCACAACAGTATTGTTGAACTGATGTAGGGTCTTTAGCTACTAGACTAATCAAGGATGGAATAAAAAACCCTACATGTTCGAATCCAAAATCTGCACATATGTTGTCTAAGTAGCTGCAAAATATGTATTAATTACGCATGCATTAATAAATAAGAAACTAGATCACCAGATCATACACAAGGTATATAGATGTATAAAGAATATCTCACCTTATCCATAGCTCTATCATAGATGTATTTAGCCAATCATATCGAAACAACTCCAAAATATCTTGTATAAATAGTTTTGTTTCGTATGACTGACCTGTAGAATCTGAATCAGAAGAAACAGTTATAGGGGAGTTTATACCATGTTCCCCTAACCATACTGCCATACCCCTACAGTTAGGACCTAACGGGACAGGTAGGTCCTGTGGAACCCAACTAGGTAATGCAGGAGGTGGAGGTGGAGGCCTAGATGTTGTGGGTGTCTTCTTTTTAACCTATATATATATATATAAAATTTCAGATCAACTGCCAGCATATACACACACTAACAATTGAACGTAATGTAAATTTACCGCACCTTTTCAGTAAAGAAGACATACGCTTTTTCCCACAATATCACTCTGCCTACTGCCTCACTAAGCGTTTCACAATTGGGGTGGGCATATGGCAGTGGAAGATCCATCCACTGGGGGAATATATGTATCGGGCTCACCCGAATCCAACCAACTGGTACTGGAGACCCGTGACACGTTTCCCCTGGTAGGGATGGGTAAGCCGACGCCTCTGCCACGACATATTCTTTACTTTTTAGACGACATGGCTTCAACCCCTACAAATTTTTGTGTAAAGAATGTTATATACATATATACATATCATCGTTTTCTTAAATGACTACAATTTCATATATACGTATCATCTTGAATTAAAAAACTAGTTACTATGTCATAAAAATACTTACAGTGGATGTGCTAGGTGGTGGTTCTACAAGATTACTCCCAACCTCTGCAGTAGGAGTAGGAGTAGAGTCTGCAGTAGGTATTGTCTGGTAAGTGGCAGTCTGAGATGCCTGCCACTTTTTCATTGCTTCTTCGAGTTTTTCTTCGAGTTTCCTGTCAAATAGCTTATCCACCTATACATGGATAAAAGAAACGTCAAATTCTAATTTTTGAATTCTCTTTTACAGTAACATTATAAAGAAAGAATATGTTACCTCTTCTTATGAAAGTCCCACTTTTGGGACATGTTTGCGCTGGGATGACCCAAAAAAAGATTTGATGCCCACACCAGCGCCTGCATCCCTAACACATCCAGGATGCTCTGGGTTACCCAGAGCAACTGTCAATTCATCCTTTGTTCCCTCAGGGATGAACTTTCCTTATTTCCTCAGCTCGTGCAGCTCCTGCTAATCGCCAAAACAAAAATTTGTACTTAAGTAAACAACACAAATAATCAATATTCGAATGATTGCTGTAAGAGTTGTATTTTACCATTTTTGCAGCCGCCTCAGCAGTTGCGGCCTTAGGTATTTCTACCTTCTTATTTTGCCTCCCAGCTATCCAGACATCATGGCGAGGCAGAGGTGTGCTACCTATGGTAGAGGACTCCTGAGTAGCAGCAGACTGAGCAGCAGTAGCCTCAGCCTGTAGTCTTTGGCGAACGCATGCATACCCCTTTGGACCCATTGTGTGGTCATGCACATTCAGTGCACGCCTTGATCTTTGTGCCTCACTGAGGGCCTAGTTAGTATGCAAATTAATGATTTGGTTAGTAACACTAAATGTTAATCTTGAATAAGTGAATACAACATATATTAATTAATGAGATTGACGCCTAATACCTTGAATTCATCAGTTTGTCTTGAAGCGACAAACACGTCCCATTCTTCTTTGTCCAGGAAGTTCCACTGTTCAGTGGCTGTCTTCTTCCTCTTGTCAGCTTCTTTTATGTATTCTCTGGTGAGATTTGTCCTATAGTTCCTTAGGACTCTCCCACAGCGTTGCATCACGCATTTACGATGCAACTTTTCATCCAATTCAAATATACTCTGCAAAATAGAATTGCTATTAACTAGTATCCAAAAATTTAGTAATCTACAAAATAGAATTGCAAATTAATAATAACTCACGCATAAATCCCTCCATATTAAATCTTTCTTCTCCTTAGAAACTTTATCCCAAGAATCTAAGCGACAACCGCAATGGCTACGAGTAACAAACCCAAGATATGAAATAAATGAATTGCGATTCACACCACATGCATTTCCTGCATTATCAAAATCCACAACAAGTTTGGGTCCATTGCCCTTTTGTGAAATTGACTTCTTCATCATAGTGATGCCCCTTCTCTTGTCAACTTTTTGGTGTTGTTGATCAAGTGCCTCAAGTGCTTCAGCTGGTACCTGTGCATCATCAACCTAAAATTTGACAAAATAATTCACATTTACAAGATATAACTATAAATGGACATATAGATATAAATATATGATATATTTTTAAAACTTACATTGTGAGGCGGCGCATTTATGTCCTCACCCTCATGGTAGTCATCAACACGGTCATCAGGAGAATGGTCAGCCATCTGCAAATTCACATTCAAATTGTAAAGTTCACATTGTAAAGTAGTAATTCAAAGTGTAAAGCTCACATTGTAAAGTAATTCAAATTGTAAAGTTCACATTGTAAAGTAATTCAAAGTGTAAAGCTCACATTGTAAAGTAATTCAAATTGTAAAGCTCACATTGTAAAGTAATTCAAATTGTAAAGTATCCATTCTATGATCAAAGAGAAAAACAAGTATATATTAGGACTAGATTAGGCCAACAAATACATGTGATGTCATTCTTATATATAATAAATGTGTACCACCTATCCCATTCTTGAACACCTAATCTCACTAGTAAGTGTATAATGTGTATTGGGTTTTCGAGAAAATTTCGGCATCATCTCCCCGCTGTTCTCCAAGTACATATGTACTTAGAGAACAAACGGGGAAATGCTGCCGAAATTTTCTTGAAAACCCAATACACATTATACACTTACATCCTAAGTGAGATTAGGTGTTCAAGAACAGTCCCAAACCGGGGACTATCCAAGATTTACTCCTAATGAGTAAATCTTGGACGGGGTTCTAGGCTAATGAGTACATATCCACATTAAAGCTCACATTGTAAAGTTCACATTCACATTGTAAAGTAATTCAAATTGTAAAGTATCCATTCTATGATCAAAGAGAAAAATTAAGCTCACATTATAAATTAAGCTCACATTGTAAAGTTCACATATTCAGAAAAAATAAAAACGTATAAAACAAAACATATATACCTCTAATATTGCGATTTTTTTATCAATTAACAATCCTTCATTGTGATCTCCACGCACATACATGTGATGTCATTCTTATATATAATAAATGTGTACCACCTATCCCATTCTTGAATACCTAATCTCACTAGTAAGTGTATAATGTGTATTGGGTTTTCAAGAAAATTTCGGAAGCATTTCCCCGCTGTTCTCCAAGTACATATGTACTTAGAGAACAAACGGGGAAATGCTACGGAAATTTTCTTGAAAACCCAACACACATTATATACACTTACATCCTAAGCGAGATTAGGTGTTCAAGAACAGTCCCAAACCGGGGACTATCCAAGATTTACTCCTAATGAGTAAATCTTGGATGGGTTTCTAGGCCAACAAATAATGTGTTGTCATTCTTATACCTAAAATCCTAGTTCTTCAAGTTAGGGTGATTATTGATGTCTTTAAAAGCATGATTGGCAATTTAGGGAAAAGTTCATCATTTACATTCCAAGCATGTCACATGTGTGCATTACAGTTCATCATTAAGCAAAAGAAGGGTGATTAGGATTCTCAATATACTCAACAATGAAACAAGTTAAACATATGTGCATTACAGTTCCTCATTTACATTCCAAGCATGTCACATGTGTGCATTACAGTATATCATCAAGATATCTATAACTTACTTACACATTCAATTATGAAGTAAATATACACTTAATTCAGAATAGCATGAGGCACAAATAAGTAGATGAAAAATACAAATAAGTAGATTCGGGTCTGGGCCTAAAGTCCGAACTCAAGGCTGTGATTTTTGTGGTGTTTCCTGGGAAAAACTTCCCCTGGTTCAGACCTGCTTCATGCACAGGTGGAAAGGGCTCAGCTAGAAATGCAGCTAGGTGCTGCTCGTGGCTGAGGGGGCTGCGGAATCAAGTTTAGGGCTCTTAGTCGGAGTCAAGGGCATCATTTGGTAGTGTTGGTCATTCCCAGCTACTCCTGGACGGCGTCGCTATAGCTGCAGCTGCTACTTCTGGCCGCCGGCGCTGCTCTATAGGTCGGGCGCTGCTAGGGTGAGGTAGAGGAAGAAGAAGGGCGGAGGAAGGTCCAACGGCACCGCGATGGTTGGGGTTGGGGCTAGGGTAGAGGCGGTTGGAGGTGGGGTGGTGGTGGCTGGTGCGGGAGCGGCTGCTGGCACTGGGGAGGCGGATGGCGGTGTGGATGTTGGTGCTACCGCTGGGGATTGGGTGAAAGTGGTGGCCGTCAGGGAAAAGCAAGGCGGAGGAGAAAAGGGTTACCTTGCTGGCGGAGCAGAGCGGCGGCAGCACCGAGCGGCGACGGTACCGAGCGGAAGCTTTAGCTGGAGGCAGTACCGAGCGGCGGCAGCACCGAGCGGCGACGGCGGCACGGACGGCAGGGAGAGGCGGTGAGCAAAAATTGCCGGAGCTAACTAGCTGCAATCGGGAATGAAACAGGGAAAGGGGAAGAATCGGTCGGGCTGGTGAGCTATTAAGTTGACAATAAGTGTCAGTTATTTAAAAAAACCGACACCTAAACCTATAGTGTCGGTTATTTAGTTATGAACCGACACCTATACTAAGTGTCGGTTATTTTAAAAAACCGACAACTAAACCTATAGTGTCGGTTATTTAGTTATGAACCGACGCCATATGTAAAATTTTGGAGCCAATTTTTTCGCTGGAATTTTGGGTTTGGCGGTTGAGTTTAGGTGTCAGTTGTTTATTATTTAACCGACACCTATTAAAAGCGGTACCCGTGTCTGGGCTCCCTAAGCAGATTGGATGTCGGTTTATGTTATCAACCGACACTGTAGACATTAGGTGTCGGTTTTTGTAAACAACCGACACCTTGAAAAGTGGCTTTACAAGCCATTTCTGTAGTAGTGAGGGGTAATTAAATCTAGGCAGTGTGAGTTGTAATCTTAATTACATAGTACTTGTTGGCCGGGATTGCCCCGTGGATTTTCTTTCCTTGTCTCCAGGAAAGTTTTCCACATTAAATCTGGTATTTCTTATTTGGGTTTATGCTCTTGTTGGTAATACTTCCACAATAAGTTTCGTCACATTCAGGATCGTATCGGTACAACATTCTCAACAGATCTGAGGTTATGTACGTTTTAAACTTTTTTTAGATATGAAGTTAGAGAAAAGAATAATGTGAAATGGAAAGTGATAGAATCTTCTTATTCTCATTAGCAACTTCACTGCTGCAATTCGGTCATGGGGTCAATGATGCCAAGTTTCAAATAAAAGAAACTTGGACTGCAATTTGTGTCTCGGTGAAGATTGTCTTCATATAGTGTCATGCCTTTTTAGAGTTTGCCATTTACATCAATAGTGTAAACAATGTTTTGCACTTCATATTCATCTCTTATTTCACTTGGCATATTGTATCATATAGGTTGTTATATTGACTTTGATCTCCACACCAAATGAGTTGTAATGTGTGTAGTATCAAACCATTACTAAAAACATATATTGTAGAGTTAGTTAATGTTTCAATATATTTGTCTATGACAATTTGATTCTTTTCCATGAGGATAGAATAAATATAATTTGTGCTCTTTTATAATTTGTTCTTACTTTTTTTGTTATGCAAATTATTTATATGAATGGAAGTGAAAATATGACATTTTTTGCATACTTTTAAGGCACGTGACATTACATTCAAAGACATTCTTTTACCATATTCTATATTTTTTTTCACAATTTTCGATGTGGACAAATGTGTCTCGTTAAATAAACTAGATTGAATCTGGCCTTGTGAAATAAATTAGATTTACGAAGTGTGGAATATTTCGTACATACACATTTTTTACTATCATGGATTTTTTTACAAGAATTCAAAATTAAATGTGAAAAGATCCATTTCTTGTATCATGCATAGTAAATTTAGAAAAAGTTTATGTGATGAACGTGGGAATTCATTCCACTTGTTTTGTGAGAGGCGGTAAAAAGGAACAATCTCTACATACAACTCAAAAAACATATAAACAATCTAATAATAATGGACGCACCACTCAGCCTGTCTCCTCCTGTATCCTCTTGATGTACGCTAGTTAAGTATGTCCAAATGATGGAACAATAGTTTTTTGAGGTTAACTTGCTTAATCTATTAACTCAAGCCCAAACGTGGCTCAGTCCAGTCAGCTACAAAAGAAGGAAAATATGCAGAAAAGAATCTAGGTGCAATCCAAGCTGTAGCTTCTCGAGCTAGGCGATGAGCTAAGCCGTTGGCTTGCCTATTACAGGAAATAAACTGAATGCTATTAAAAGAAGCTATGTATTTCTGAATGTCTCCGAGGATGGTTCCCAGCAGGTCCGGATGTACTGTTCCGGCTGTGATTAGGTTGATGACGGTCTCTGAATCTGACTCAACTACCAGTCTCTCTCGTCCAAGGTTCTGTGATTGGTTTAGTCCTTCTCTAATGGCCCAAGCCTCCGCTAGCTGTACGTCATTTAGGGTCGGATGACGCAGCCCCGCCGTCTGAATCACTTTGCGGCTGCTACCCCGCGATACCATTCTCGTGCCATCATACCCCTGGATGCCAACGACAACATCACAATTCAGTTTGACTTCACGTTGTCCTCGTGGTTGCCAAGCGTGCTCCTCTCTTTGTGCTGCCGACTGAGTTTCTTTTGGCATTTCTTCACGATAACCTCTGATCAGCCCCAGGAGAGATCTTTGAATCGCTAATGGAGGTTTCACCGGGCTTCCAAACACTATGTCATTCCTGCGAGTCCAGATTGACCACATGGTGGCAATCATATTGTCTTCTTCGTCTACCGTGGCTGAGGTCGTCAGGTTCAGAATGACTTCCTGTGTTCGCATTTGGCCGGTACGTCTTATCTTGTGTTGTGTTGTCAACGGGCTTTCTTTCCACAGCTCCCATGCTTGAGGACATCGGAAAAGCATATGGGTGATGTCTTCTTTCTCACCGTTGTAGATGCCACAAATGCCATCAGGGTGGCAGTGTCGATCGAACAGCTGCCCCACAGTGTCGAGTGCGCCCGTCATACACCGCCACAGGAAGTGGGCGGCTTTGGGTATGAGCCCTCTTCTCCAGATTGTCCTCCATATACCTGTTGCTTCCTGTACTTCATGGCACTGAAGACTAGTACTACATTGCACGGCCATCCAGTATGCAGACCTAACAGTGAAGTCTCCTTTCCTGCTCGGTCTCCAGAAGATTTCGTCCCTTTTCTGCGTTGAACTCAACAGTATAATGAGTACTTTGTGTGCTATCTCTTGCGTGAACAGGTTATTTACCAGGTCTTCATTCCACGTTCCTGTTTCTGTGTTCAAAAGCTCGCTCACCCACGTCAATGTTGTGCTCGATATTCCATACTCCTTTTCAATGCTGCCACCCAGCTGCGGTATCCATGTATCTGTCCATATATTGATGTTGGCTCCATTCCCCACCCTCCATTGTAGTCCCTCCATGATGATGCTTTTAGCATTCCATATACTTCTCCAAGTAAAGCTCGGGTTGTGTCCCCTTCTTGCACTTAACACAGACCCCCGTGGAAAATATTTAGCTTGGAGAACCCGGCAGACCAAAGTGTCTCGTTTGTGGAACAACCTCCATGTTTGCTTCGCTAAGAGAGCTTGGTTGAAAATGTGAATATTTCTGAAACCCATCCCTCCTTGTGATTTCGGTTTGCAAAGATTATCCCAGCTGACCCATGCCATTTTCTGCTCTGTACCCTGTGCCCCCCACCAGAATCTCGAGATGGTGCTATTAATGGAATCAATTAGATGCCCCGGTAGGTGGAATATACTCATAATGTAAGATGATATTGCCTGGGCCACTGCTTTGATGAGTACCTCCTTCCCTGCTTTAGACACTAATTTTTCTTTCCATCCTTACAGCTTCCTCCATATGCGTTCTTGGACGTAGTCGAACACTTGTTTCTTTGATCTACCCACCACCGTGGGTAGTCCAAGATATCTATCGTGCCTGTCAACCTCTTTTACCTGCAAAAGATTTGTTAGTTCTCTTCTCTTTTCTCGGTCCACCCCTTTGCTAAAAGCAACCTCAGTCTTGGATAGGTTAATTTTTTATCTGGATGCCCGTTCATACTGGCTGATGATGTCAGCTATTCTCAGGCACTCTTCTTTAGTTGCTCTTGCAAAAAGGATAGAATCATCTGCAAAGAAAAGATGAGAGACTCGGGGTCCGTGACGGCTTGCCCAGATCCCGTGAATGACATTCTGTTGTGTTTCTAGTGTAAGATATGTAGAAAAAGCTTTCGCACAAAGAATAAAAAGGTATGGAGAGAGAGGGTCACCCTGTCGCAGACCTCTGGATGGTTGAGTCTTCCTGGTTCGTTCCCCATTAATGGTAAAAGAGTGTGCTACAGTTGACATGCAGTCATAGATCTTCCACCTCCACTTTTCTCCAAAACCCAGTTTGTCTTGGACATAGTCCACAAAACTCCATTCCACCCTATCATAAGCCTTTGACATATCTAATTTGAGAGCTATATGTCCCTTCTTATTTCCATGTCCACCTTTCATAGTATGGAAGAGTTCATAGGCGATGAGGGCATTATCAATGATCAATCTTCCTGGGATGAAGGCACTTTGATTCTCCGAAACTATGCTATCCATGAGAGGTCGCAATCTATTTGCCACAACTTTAGAAGCAATTTTATAGATGACGTTGCATAAGCTAATGGGCATGAAATCCCCAATCTCCACCGGATTTTGCACTTTAGGGATCATCACCACAAGAGTAGAATTTAGATTTTCTATGCTTCTATTGGATTTCCACCATCCTTTTATGTAATTGGATACATCCTCCCCCACAATGTGCCAGTATTTTTGAAAAAACATTGCCTTCATGCCATCCGGCCCCGGAGTTTTGTTAGGATGCATTCCTTTAATTGCAGTTAGGATTTCCTCGGTAGTAATGTCTTTCTCTAGTGCTACCCTTTCTACTGCATTAACCTTGTTAGTTAATCCTCTAGTTGCCTCTTCCCATCCCGTAGGGTTAGATGTTTGGAAAAAATTGTTGAAAAATTGTAAAATAATTTTTTCAATGTCCTCCTCCTTTGTCCTCCACTGTCCCTCTTGAACTTTCAGTCCTTCAATTCTATTTCTCTTTCTTCTCTGTGAAGCTTTGTGATGGAAATATGCAGTGTTTCTGTCTCCAGCCTTCATTTCATTAACACGTGCCTTCGCGTGCCAATAAGCCTCCTTCTTTCTGTGCCATCCTTGGAGCTCTTTACTGATGCTCGAGCACCTCTCTAGATTCATTCTGTCTGGCGGCAGTTGTTGTATTTCACCCAGGAGACCTTCTAATTATTTTATTTTGTTTTTTCTTTCTCCATATTTTTCAGTAGCCCATGTTTTTAGCTTGGTCCCACATAGAGCCATTTTCCCTTGGATATCTGAAAGGTAATGATCTTCCCAGACTGACTTTATTATGTGCTCGCTTGCCTCATCCTCCGTCCACATGGGTTCAAAGAAAAAATGTTGTTGTCGTTTGAAACTCTTCCTTTTGCTTTGCACGGTGTTGATAATGATCGGGACATGATCAGATTCATACCATGGTTAGATGTGTAACTCTGGCTTGGTAGAACATTGAATCTAGGCAGGACACCCCAATGCTCTGTCAAGCCTTTCTCTCACTAATGTTTCCGATGTGAGGCCTCTCTGCCAAGTGAAGATGCTCCCGCTGAAACCCAAGTCCGTTAGATCACAATCATCAATTGTGTTTCTGAAATCTTGAATAAACCGTAGTGGTTTAGGTGGGCCCCCTTGCTTTTCAGAGTTTGATAGGATCTCATTAAAGTCACTGAAAAAGAGCGTCAGTGTGTCTACTTCCCCTTTTAGCTTCCGAATTAAATCCCAAGTTCTGAACTTTTGTTGCTGATCAGCCCATCCATATATGCCAATAGCTCTCCACATCACCCCTGCATTGCCTTCGGAGACGTCACAGCAGCAGTGGTGTTGTGAGTAGGAAGTGACCTTAACGTCAATATCTTTCCACCAAAGCCCAATCCCACCTGCTCTTCCAGCACTAGATAAGTAGAAACCTTGAGTGAAACCGCATTTCCTTTTGACCACCTCTAATTCAGTACTTGATATCATAGTCTCCATTATAAAGACTATGCTTGGCCCCTCCCTCCAACACCAAGATCGAAGGGCGTTAACCGTGTCAGGGCGGGCCAGTCCCTGACAATTCCAGCTCATAATTTTCATTGCTCTTCACGAGGCTGGTGTGTCCCAGCCTCCGCTACTTGGGTTGATGTCGTCCCCCGACTTGGAGATTCAATCTCCATGTTCCTGACCTTCTTGCATCCTTCAGGCGTTGCTGCCATTCCATCCACTTCCATGTCGCAAAGCTCTGATTGTCTACCTCTTTTTCCAGTGTTACAGCTCCATTCCACTTCATTTTCAGGGATCCCAAGGCGCTGACTTCTGCTCATTTTATACACCCACGACATAGCCTTCTTTTTCCTTCCTTTGCTTTGTCCCTCCCTCGTAGTTTTCCTTTGATTTTCTTTCTCGCTTTGTGCTCTTGTTCTTACTGTCTGTGATTTTTCTTCTCCACTGTCTTCGAGCCCTCGACCTCCTGCGTATTGCCTGGTCTGTCTACAATGTTTGTTTGAGGATCACAACTCTCCGCTAGTCCTGCCTTCGCTGGTCCCTCTCCGGTACAGTCTTCTTCTGCCCTTGCTGCCACGAGTTCTTCTTTGGAGTACTTCACCGTCGACGATCCTTCTTCCCTCCTTGTTTTCTCGTGCGTGTTCATTAGCTGCTCTCGGCTTTCTTGACATGTGCCTGCTTTTACTCTGCTGCCCTTTCCTCCTGCTCCCCTCTTCGTGGGACCTGGACCTCCACCTCCGGGAATAGTTCAACAATGTCGTAGTCTGAGTCCCAGCTCTCATTCTGATTGCTTATAGCCGTGGTTATATGGAGTCGTTCATCTCTCTTCTTTCCTTCGTACTACTTGCTAGCCCTTCCTTCCCACTTGGTCTCAGTCTCCTTGTTTAATTCACTGGTTTTACTCTTCGCTGGATCCTCTGGTTTGTTCTTGAACAGAATCCTTCGTTGTATTCTCGAGTTGCCGAATATTTCCTCTTGTAGTGATTGACGAGGTTTCCTCGGTGACGCTTTGAGCCAGGCGCCCCATTGTTTCCCTCGGTCGTCTTCTTCCTCCCTCTCTCTGCAGTCCTTCAGAACGTGCCCTAGCTGACCGCATCCATGGCAGAAGTTGGCTAGTCTCTCGTATTTGATCTCAATTTCCAGTATCTTATTTTGGCTACTCCTGATTCGTAGGACCTGCTTTAGGGGTTTGTTTACATCCACGTGATTCTCACTCTCACTGAAGGCTCCCACCCCAGTTCATCCAAATCCACTGCGATGACGGTGCCCACCCTGCTAGCCATCTCTTCAACCATTTTCTTTGAACGAAACCCTAGTGGTATTCCGTAAAGACGGATCCAGAAGGGACTTTGATTAATTGTGATATTTCCCGGTTGCTCATCATCCTCTATGTTCTTGAATAACAATAGTTTGTTATCAAAGTTCCATGGTGTGCCTTCCTCCACTTTCTGCTTGTCGCGCCAGTCAAGGAATTGAATAATGAAGTGGTCACCTTCGAGTTGCTTGAAGACAACCTTTCCGGCGAACCCCCAGGCTTGTGTAAGTGTCCTCTTCATGGCCCAGAAATTGGTCGGTCTGTCCGTCAAGATCCTTGCTACCCACGCAAGTTGAAGATGTCCCCTTTCTTCACCTCCTGCTGGTTGTGGTAGATCTATCGGTTCTTCCTCATCCGGTGTCAACTATAGCCTAGCGCATCATTCTGCTAGATCTTCTGCCATCACGGGGAAAAAACCAGAATGATCGTCCGATCCTTGGACCTGCAAGAGAGAAAACCACGAGTGGAGGTAGGATTCCTAAGCACGTAATCCTAATCGCCAGTGCGATATGACGGCCGCGGGGAGAGTTTGTTGCATGGAACAGTAGTTAGTGACTAGTAAATTGATAACTATTAGACATTTTGTATATCTATACCGTATACTACAGGCCGTCTGGGATCAGTGTTGCAAATTTTTGCAACATTTTTACTAATGAAACAACGTCCTTTTTATAAATTACAAGGGTATATTATAAAATTGAAAAGCGATCAGAGTAATCAACACCCATCATTATCCGCATACGGTGTACGATTTCATCGTATGCACGATTTAGTCAGAGTGCAATAGATAGCGGTCATTATCTTTGCTTCGGAGTTCGGACATTCATGTAGGGTTGGCAAAGCTTGACTGTTGCTTGTCGTGCGAATTCCGAAGACGGCAAGAGGATTATTGGGAGTTTTTTGTTTGTGAGCTGCTCTTCATTTTAAAACTGTTGTGTCAAGCTACTAACAAGGTAAGCGTATTGGTTGTTTTTTTTCTATTAGTATCTCTTTTCCCAATCTTTTTTGAGCGCTTAATTCCATCACACTTAATTATGATCGCACCTCTGGAATCTACTAAATCTATTTTGCTGGCTCGTCTTGCACAAATAAAAGTCAGCAAGCCTAGCACATCAGCAATTCATGGGAAAACTTTATGACATATATTTAGGTACTATGCAATACAGGTTGTGCGAGGATTAGTTTAACAATTTTTTGCAACATTTTTACTAGTTACAGACATCCTTTTTATATATTATAGGGGTACATTATAAAATTGTAAATCGGTCAGAGCAATCGAGACCCGTTATACGATTTAGTCTGGGAGCAATAGATAGCGATCATTATATTAGCATTGGACACTCTGTGTAGGCTTAGCGAAGCTCGACGGTTGTCTGTGGTACAACATCCAAAGATGGCTGGAGGATTGTCAAGGGTTTCTCCTTTTTTGCCTTCTCTTCTCTTCCGTCGATTTGAAACTATTGTGTCAAACTACTGATAAAGTAAGCTTATTGGTTATTTTTTCTATTCGTATCTTTTTTCCCAATCCTTTCCAAGCGCATACTACCATCGCACCTAATCTTGTTCGTAAATTCGGGAATTTTTGTATCTATCTTTACTGGCTCGTCTTTCACAGATAAAAGACAACAAACCCTGCTTATAAATAATTAATGAGCAACCCTTCGGAAGTAAGTTTTGTGAAAATTCTATATCATTCTTTCGTATGCATTAGTTTTTCCTGTCATGGTGTCTGAAATAGTGATTTAGTGCCAGCTTTACATATCTGATTCTAGGAATGACCTTCATCTTGAAAATTGTATCCCATACAATGCCACATCAATGGGATTAAGGTCCCTATCTGTTATAGATGAATTCCTTTTGTACTGTGTTGTTAACTTCTTGCAACCATTTCTCCTTCAAATTCTTTTGCTAACATTATTTTGGATGGAATACTTCTTGAGCTTGTCGAGCAAAAATTTAAATTGCAACGATATGATTTTTTTTTTTATCTTGTCTCCATTGTTGTTAATCAATTATGTCCATGGAAAATGTAAGATCATATAATTATAAATTTGACCTTAGTGTCACCCTGCCTACGTATACCACATATTTTCAGATGAAAATTGATTGCATAAAGTTATACTTACTCTATCTATATAACTCACTAGCTAATCCTTTCGCAAGGAATGCTCATATCGTCCTTTATAGAATATTTCTAAAATTTCAGTATAAGATAGAACAACAAGGGGTCAGGATAGGAGGAAGAACGAACATACTACAAGAATATGAAGTTTTTTACAATTACATTACAATAGTTCTTATATTTAAATGAGCAGTGATCAAATGTGAACTTCTATCACAATGGAAGAAAACTCAACTTTATGCATATTGATAAAATGTGACCTTATGTCATGGTAGGAAAAGAAACTCAACTTCTTTGACTAATATAAATTAGCTAATGCAGAAAGTGTATGAAAAGTGAATTGAATTTTCTCCTAATGAAGGGAAACTACTAAGTAGAATATAACGCCGACAGAAAAAACATAATACACATAAAAACCACAAATCCATCAAATAGGTTGTCATGTATGCCCATAGAGCCAATTATATGACGATTGTAATGTGACCTTAGATACCTGATTTGATAATATTAAAGGTAATTTTGTCTGTTATGTTTGTCTCAATTATGAGATGATTACTCATTGACATATGTCTTCAGGTTTAGGACCTGGACAATAAAATCATATGTATGATATGAATACATATATTCTTTTTATGTGCCTATTCAGATATTACTGTGAAGCAAAATAGACAACATTAATATATGAGACTAGAGTGTGTGTTGGTTGATGACAGAGTGTCATCAATCATGATATGTGATATCAAACCAAACACATAAGTAAATGTTAGGGAATAGTGTATTGGACAGACCCATCTTGAGAGTGATACATGGATACCATAGAATGGTAGTCAAAATCATCTCTCATAGTGATCGTGGTGATTGTAGTTCCTAGACCTAAAGTCAATACACTCATCACATTTTGTTCAATGTATCTAGACATCATCCAACGTGACCTTGAATAAGGGTTGCCATAAAGGTGATGTTTAGGTGCATTTTGACATATGGGGATTGAGTGTGAGTGATGTAGATGGGATTTCTCTGTCATACAAGAGATTGATATACGTGCTACTTGATAAGTAAAATTAAGAAACGTATGGCCATACTCCATGAATGAATATATGGTATGTGAGCTCACATGCATCTCAAATAGTCCACTCTATTTCAAGGAATATGGATTGGACGTTAAAGAGGATGACGATTTTATGCCTCGAGTTCAATCTATATATTAGAGACAAAGGAACTCTACGATAATAGTAACATTGATCATGGATTATAGGTTGAAGTTGTTCTCTAACTTTCCAAACTATTTGGGTAGAAACAATATGTTGTTGGATACCTCTCATTCATTGTGATGTCATAAGTTGATTATGGAAATTCACTACCAATATAACTTGGGACCTATAGAGTCACACGCATAGGATGCACTTGAATAGGAGTTTAATCATGGATGTCATGTAACTTGATTAGTAAAAGTGCTTAGGTTTTCAATTTAAACAACATCAGTTCAAAATTGATAGAATGGACTCTAGGCTGACTAATTCAAGTGTTGAACTGATTGGTTGGAGTGTTAGGTTAATTGCAAACAAATTTGCTGAGTATTACCTGAGTTGGACAAGTGAAACAACCATTTCACATATGAAATGAATATTTCACATATGAAACGACCATTTCGTGATATGAAAGGACCGTTTGAAAAGAGAAATTACCGATTCATCATCTGGATTTCCTGGTTCAATGATCAATTTGATTGGATCAAGGATTGATGTTTTTTTGGTGAACCCAGCTCATCTATTTTTTTTTGAATTTTGAGGATGTACAAGTAAAAGTGTACCATCTTAGGGAACAAACTCCATTAAGATTACTATCAAAGTAGAAAAAAAGGAGAAGAAAATTGGATAAAGAATACAAACATCGCCAAATTACCTGCTCAAGAACATGTCAAAATCATTAAGGATAAGTTTCCAAAGCTGAAAAGCATCTTTAGAAACTCCCCTATGAACTCAGTCATTCCTCTCCTTCCAAATCCAATATAAAACACAAAGACAGATCAAATGAAGATTCCTGCCATTAAGCATGCAGACATCCTTGATAGAAACTAGCCTCTGAAAATTTAAATGCTCACAGACCCTTCTCTAGATATCCATGGAATAAGCACACTTAAAAAGAATATGTTCCATCTCCTCTGCCTCTCTCCTACATAAAAAGCACACAGAAGCCATATTGAAGCCAAGATGCTTAATAAAGCAAGAAGTAAGAAGTCTATGGTGTCCAATCTTCCATCCTAGAATTGTAAAACTACAAGGACTCCTATGGCTCCAAAGCCACTGGAAGAAAGGAAACGACCCAATCTTAGGTTTTAGGCACTCCCAAATAATTTTGAAGTTCACTTCTGATCTACCATCAAACAAAATATCATCAACTATTCTTGGGATTAGGAATGGATTATAGAAGATCAAATAATTTATTATGGATCCTCGAGTTCTCAAGGAACCAATTGCCATTTCTAATAAGGCAACTTACTTTAGCATCACTTGGAAAACCAAGTTGAATAACACTATGTTGACCTAAGACCTCAACTAAAAATTTAGATTTTTAAACCCAAGGGTCATTCCAGATGGAAGTGCAATTACCATCACCAATGATAAAAGCAATGAACCTTCTCAGACAACTTCTCTATGTAAGAACTCTTTTGAAAAACTAAGAGAAGGACCCATTAATCGGAAGTGACCAAAAGGAATTATTATGTAAGTACTTTTCATGGATCCACTTGATCTAGATATTGTCTTTCTTCTTGGATATGTACCATCCATTCAAAAGAATAGAAGACTTGATAACATATCTAATGGTCCTTATGACTAAACCACCTTCATGTTTAGGCTTAACAACCTCACTCCATTTAACCAAATGGATGGGATTCCTACTCTCAGTCTTTCCCCAGATAAAGTTTTGACACATACACTCAACATCATCACAAACAACATATGAAATAGGAAAAGCAGAGGTCCAGTAAAGAAACATGGTCGTAAGAGTAGATTGAACAAGTTCAACTCTACCCGCCATAGAAAGTTGACTAGCTTTCCAACCTTCTAGCCTACCTTTAATACTATCCAAAAGAGGGCTACAATGAGACATGGTGAGTTTACCAATAACAAGATGAATGACAATATACTTCTGCAGCAGTGTCCCTTCATTGATTTCCAAAAGAGCACCCAATCTTTCTCTATTATCACCATGGCTATAGAAAGCTACACTCTTCTTAGAATTACCCTTCAAACCAAATGAAGAAAATAGATTCTCAAATACATTTTTGATAGAAAACACACTTTGTTCATCCGCTTCAAAAAAAACCATCAGGTCATCACGAAGATCAGGTGCGACATAACAAAATCGGATGAGGCTTTCAAATGTTTAAGCTTTCCCTCATTGACTTCCCTATCAAGAAGAAGAGAAACCACCTGCATCACTAAAATGAAAATATAGGGAGCCACAAGATCACCCTGTCGAACTTCGTTACTAGGATTAAAAGCCTTAGCATCCTCTCCATTAATAGAATTTCATAGGACACAGTGTTGAAGATTTATTTTAACTAGATGATCCAATAGTGAGGGAAATTTATTAGATGAAGAATATGAATGAAAGCCTCCCAAGACACTTATTCATAGGCCTTTGAAATATCAGTTTTGAGATAAAATTTAGGCTTCCCTCCTTTCTTTTTGAAGTCATGAATAAGCTCATTGGAAAGAAGAACAACATCCTTGATTGACCTGTGTTTCACAAAGGCACATTGGTTACTACGGACAATAGAAGGTAGAATACTTTTCAACCTGTTAGTCAGGAGCTTAGAGATGATCCTGTAAAAAATATTAAATAGGGCGATAGGCCTGAGGTTCTTGAGGTCATTGGACTCCTTGACTTTAGGGATGAGAGAGTGATGAATGTACAATTGGCTTCTATGAGCATTCTACCATAATTTAAAAACCCATGAATAGATCTAACCATATTAGAACAAATGATGCTCTAGCAAGACTTCAATAACAAGCCATTGAACCGATCGGGTCCAGGACACTTCTCAATATTCAATTTTTTTATGATATCAATAATTTCCTTCACAGAAAAGCACCTATCTAGAGACAACTTATGGACATCGTCCAACATAGGAAAGGTAAGAGAATTCAGAATATCCAGATCAACTCTATGATGATTGTTGAAGATACTAGAAGAAAATCCATAATATGCTTCTTAATATTAATATTGTCCGTACAGATAGACCCATAAGTAGTAAGAGCCCTAATGTGATTCATTTTTCTTCTAACTTTAATCAAAGCATAGAAGAACTTTGAGTTAGAATCTCCTTCTTTTAGCCACTTCACTCTGGACTTCAGCCTAAGAAGGGACTCTTCATGGTTTTTGGCTAAAAATACCTCTTTTCTTTTAAAACTTGCATCAACCTGCAACTCAGTGTTGGAAGGATCACAGTCTAGTTTAGCTTGTTCCTGAATAGCTAAAAACTCTTTCCTTTTAGCTACATCAGAATAATTTCCTACTGAGGGTTTGTTCCACTTCGATAATTCGTGCCTCAGTCTTTTGAACTTTGTGTAAACTTTGAAAATGGGAAACCCATAATCATGAATAGACTAGCTCTTCCTAACAATATCTTTAAAACCATCTTTCTCGATTTACACATTAATGAACCTAAAATCCGAGACCACCTTACCCCTATCACCAATGTCTAGAGTTAAGATTTTGTGGTTAATGATAATGTTAGAATGCAAAATACCCTTACAATCAGAGAAGTCAGACATAAACCTGACATTGTAGAGAATCCTATCAATATAAGACATGACAAAATTGTCCCACATTGATGGTTATACCATGAAAATAAAGGACCATTCAACTTGAGTTCAAAAGCCCACAGTTAAGCATGCAATTATTAAAGTCTTTCATGGATTTCTTTGTGGGAGGGTCCTTCCCCATCTTTTCATCTTCCTTTTTGACAGCGTTAAAATCACCAGGAATGACCTAGGGAGAAAACATACTAGAATTAATAAGCTCAACACCATACCACAAATGTTCCCTATCACCATCAGGATTATGGCCGTAGATAGGCATAAGACAAAATATCCTATTGACTCGAGTAACTTCAACATGAAAAAAATATCGGAATCATGAATCTTCCTCACAACGCATTCGTATTACTTCCAAAAAATGACCTCTCTTCCAAGTACATGAGAGTAGTGTTTGGAAACCCAATTGAATTTAGGGAAAAATTTACTATCAAGCTTGAACATCTTCTTCTCTCTCACCTTATTTTCATTTAGAAGAATAATATGGGAATTGAACTCCATTCTTTTATCCCAGACTATAGAGGCCTTAAGGTTAAGTCCCCTTACATTGCATGACAGGATATTAAGATTGAAACTATCCATTGAGACCAGATGAGGCCAGTACTTCATTGGTTTGGAACTCACCGCTGCTATATTCTTCACTCATAATCTTTAGATTATCAAATTTGTTAGACATAGAAGTTTGAGCAATATTTTATGACTTTTGAGTTCTTCCTGCCTTTTATTTTAGGTTTCTTTCTTATGTTACCTTTTTGAACTACTTCAAAGCCCTCGTCATCATCTCCCTGAGTACTAATAGCGGGAGGGATGGACAAATCCACAACGACCTCAGCCGTTCCTTTTGAATTGGAACCATCTCCTTCAGAGTTAGTCGATCCATTGTCCTCAAAAGTATCATTAGGCACATGTAATTCTTCCTCCTCTTGGTTCTATTTTGAAGTATAAATTTGAATAGGTGAATCTAACTTCTCAGAACTTGTTCTAGTAACCTCAGATGCAACAGTAACCTCAGATGCAGTCGAGGGAACTAGAGGAATATTGTTCTTAACCCACATCTTCTTCATAGGATGAGAAGGGTCATTGACGTGCTCTCTACAATCATAATGGCCAACCAAATTGCACACATCACAAGCATTTGGTGTCCATTTGTACTCAAAATTGATTGTATGGGAGACTCCCTTATCACTGGACACCTCGAGTTCAGAAGGAAACTTAGAAGAAGCTAGCATGAGGATCTGTAGTCTGGAAAATTCAAGATTCCTCAGTTCAAAAGTGGACCTATCAGCACAAAGAGGATTCCCTAAGAATGACAAAATCCTAGTCAACATTTTCATGTCCCACAATTCCAGAGGTAAGTTATGAACTCTGACCCAGACATGCATGTACGTCAGCTTAAACCTCTTTAGATAATCACCCAACGTTCATTTCATTAAGACCATGGGTTTGCCTCTGATGAAGTAGATACCATTGTCCAACACATTCTCTAGATCCAGCTCATCCAAGAATTTGATCAGAAAGAAACCTTGTCCGCAGTTTATAACTTCGATCGAACCATTCAATATACATATCTGAGACAAATACTTCTCCAGAGTAGGTAAGTGAGGTTTGAACCCGATAATGTACCCTACAATGCATCGCTTCCATCTCTCAACATTCTTCTCCGCTTCCTCCTCTGGGTAGATGATCTTCTGACTTTGAATCTCTATGTCCACCTTCTCCAAAGAGGTATCATAAACCCTAGGCTTCATCAGTTTTGCCCATGACTTATTATTACCAGAGAGATTTAGGTCATTCGAAACTAGAGACAAGTTGTTCACAAAAAAAAGAAACTAGAGACAAGTCTAAGTTAAGGCCAAGAGTTGAAGAAGGGGGTGCCCAACATCAAGAAAAGGACCATTACTACTTTCAAGCTCCCCTTTAACACCATCATCCGTCACCAGAGCTCATCGCATCAAGAAAAGGACCATCACTACTTTTAACCTCGCCGTTGCACCGTCGCCAGAGCTCATTGCGTCAAGCAAAGGATTGATGTTAATGGCATGATTATGTAGTAACATAATATTCAATGTCATTATGTTTGAAATAGGAAAGCATATGAGGCGACCGGTTCAAGGGTGGAATCGACCGGTTCACATGCGAACTGACAGGTTAGACAGTGAACTGATTTGTTCACTATTTAAAGCTTCAAGAAAAAATCATGGAATCTGTCTCTTTGACTCCCAGATGGACTGGAAACCCTGACCCTGGCCCTTCCATAAATGGAGGGGTACTGGGGGCTTCCCAGACACACCAATAAGCTGTAACATTTTTTGTCCTCTCTTCTTGTGGTAACCAAAAAAGAGCTCGAGCAAGTCCTACCAATAAAAGAGAGGGATAGAAAGGGAGATACAATTGGGAGAGTGAATCAACCCTAGAAGGTTGATGTTTGAAGGAAAAAAATCCATCCCATTACTCTGGTAGCACAACCTGGAGTTCATTGTAGTCTACATGGACTACTATAGATGCGAGGAGGTTATTACATGTAGCTAGGAAGAAGAATTCAAACTGTCATCCATGGTGATAAGCTAGGAGGTCGTTGCTGACATTGTCCAGGTGCAACTTTGAGAAAGGTGCACACTCATGCAGGAAGAGTTGTTACTAGACTTGCTCCAAGACCAAGTATAACTCTTATTACTTTCCTTCCTAGATACATTGTTGTTGATGTGATATGTTGTTAGGGAATTGGACATTATATTTTTGTTTCCGATGCCTATATCTATCACCCAAATTTCCCAATAGTGGTATTAGTGCCACCTCAATTTATGGTGTATCTGAATTTATATTCTGTATGTTGTGAATAAAATGATTAATGTGCACATCCGATTAAATACCACATATGATCCCAAATAATATATATATATATATATATATATATATATATATATATCTGTGTGTGTTATATGATATATATGCAATTTACATGTGTCACCCTACAATTGGTTTAGATGGTGGATGTTAACACGGTTATGGCCAATAACCCTAGATGTGTGTGTGAATGGTTATGGTTGTATATTCCTATTTATATCTTGATTTGCATATCGAGCCTCTCTCCTCCTTTTCAAATGTAAATTAATGATCTTATTCCTATTTTCCCTCGAATGTAACTGAAAGTTTTCCCTTTTTATAATATAGTATGAAATAGGATAGTTTTAGTTTATGTTTCGTCGTGAGAAGACATTCTGCACCAGACGAACCGAACGACTCAAGAGTTGAACTAATTGGTTGAATGACGGAGGAGGTAAGTGATTCATCCCTATTTTAGGGCTTCATCTTGTGTCATAGTACATTTCAATCACATCTATACCTGTTAGATTACATGTTATTTCCCTCAATATGTATATTTGTGTAAAATGCACTTATGGAGATTATTTGCATGTTTTTCAGGAATTTGGACCACGCTTGATGGAAGAGAGAGAGAAGGAGTGATTCTAGGGTTTCTCTACCCTTGGAGAGACCCAAAGTGAAGCCCGAAGCTCCCTCCACCTACCCCTAGTGGTCAAATATCCATAGAAGTAAAGATGTCTAAGAAAGTCCAAAGAATCAAGCCCAAGTGCAGATGCAGATAGCACCACGACCCTGCCACAAAGAATGGTCGTGCAAGGGATAACCACCAAGACTATGCCACCTAGCACGGAACTGCTACAACACTAAAGAACGAGCATGATGTTACACCATGGCTACCATCACCTACACCCCCACGACTGTGGTGACCACCATGGACTGCTACCCTTACCCCACCACGGGTGTGGTGACCACCACGATCGGGCCAACTTCCGTACAAAAGTGACCACCTCACCTGTGATATTCACATTTTAATTCCCAGATCATTCTACCCCACCATGACCGTGCTCACCCCTACCCACCACGGCCATGGTGATTCACCATGGTCGTGCTACTCACAAAACCTAACTACTTTTACCACTACACTACCCAATCTACCCCTACTTGACCTATTGCTTCCCCCACACCTATATATAGGGGGGTGGCGTCTGTAGGTCGGGGTTTTCTACCTCCTACCACCTCTTAGCTCCCCATTTTTGCCCCTTAGCCATTCCACTCCATTTCCACCTCCATTTCACTCCATTTCACCATTTCCACCATCAAAACCCTAGTTTCCTTACATTTCCATCCATTTCCACCATCACTCCATGCCCCTACACCTTGGAGGAGAGAGGAGGATGCCTTACAATAGCTGAAGTGGAGGATTTCTTCATCTACATCGAGCTCCATGGCTTCTTCTATCTCCTTCTCTTTTCTTTTTGTACTTTGCATTGCTATGAGTAGCTAGGCCGCTTGGGTGGGATGTTTGGGGTGTAAAATGTTAGTTTGAGACCATGATGGGGGAAAATGATATGTAAAATTTGTAATTCCATTTGCTAATGATTATGTTCTATTTTGTATCTCATTCTCCATGAATTTCTTGTTGGTTTGTGCTTGAAATCAATTGGGAATTTGGGAAAATTGCTCATATGTGTGAATTTTGTGATTTGCTCCTAGGTCCAATTCTTGGATCCCTAACTAGCTACCCAACTTTCTACATCATAATCAATCCTCCTAACCCTAGTTGAGAGATCTAAGTAGCTAGTTTAGATGAAATTTTTGTGTTTAGCATGGAGCTTTCTCAAGGTTACAATGTGGGTATTGGGAGGCCTAAAACCTCACTTCCACCCCCTTTACTAATCTCAGACCCTAATCATCCTAAGATTATCTAACCTTGAAACATAGGCTTGTTCAGACTCTAATTGAAATACACCTAAGCCCTAACCCAATTGAGCCTCACAAGGGTAGTAGGGAGTGTTAGGGACTAATTCCCCTATATAAAACCTAGCATATCCATGGCCACTTAGTAGCTTAGGATAATTCATTAGGCTCTAACTTGTTGTTTGGTTTGGATAATCTAATTGGAATTATAATGTTCATATGCCACCCCCAACTTAATTGACAAGTGCATCCCCTAAACAGCCCACATCTTCCTTAATTGCTTTAAAACCCTAGTTTCCATCTTGCTTAGCTAGTGTTAGCTTAGGTAGCTATTTTCTTACTTAGATAGAATCTTGCCCTGTTATTTTTTTGTTCTTTCTAGTTTAAATCTTTAAGTGCTCTCTTGCTCTTCTTACATGCCTTAGTGTACATTGCCTTTTTGTACCTAGCTTAGTCTCTTCCTGCTTAACTAGTCATAATCTAGTCTAGGGTTAACTTAGATTTCATTCTCACCTTTAATTGATTTCTTGTTCATCCTTAGTTTAACAATCAAACAACCTTCAAACCCTTAACCCTAGTCTCCATAGTAGGAACCTAGCAAACCTAGCCCATCAAACCTCCCTCAAAGATAGAGCCAAAGATTTTTATGACTCAAGAAGGGACATCATGAGTGGGGAAACAATGAAGAATACCTTCTTGAGACAATTCTACTCTATAGCAAGGTTAACACAAATGTGGTGTGCCATGACAAGTTTTAGTCAAATGGGCAATGAGCAGTTCCACAATGCATGGGAGAGATTTAAGAAGATTTTGAGAGAGTGTCCGCACCATGAGATCCCTTTGTGGTAGCTAGTTCAATCATTCTACTTCGGTTTATCTCTAAAGGACCAAGACACAATGGATTCTTCTTGTGGAGGAGTTTTCATGGCTAGGCCATCTAAGGAGATATGGCCTTTGTTTGAGCAGGTGGCTGAAGGATCAAGAATTTGAGCATCTAGCATGATGAATGACGGGTGCTATGCCTTTGGTTTGAAACCTCCTACTCATAATGACTCAAGCCCACAAGTGATGAATATTCTTGGTGACATGGTGAGCTTCACAAAGAACCAGGTGACGAATGTTCCTTGCCACGTGGTCAATTCTATTGAGTTCTATGGTGAGGAAAAGAAGACACCTCACTCCTACAGCTACCAAGAGCCACAAAGTCCAAAATATAGATCAAGTTTGAGGAAGAGGTTCTCTCTATATTGAAGATATTTGATGATGTACAAAAAGACATTGCAAGGTTAGAAGAGAGAATAGAGCAACTATCTTCCATAATTTCTCTCCAATAAGAAAAGTTGTCTTTAAAACACATCATGAGCTACCATGAAGCAAGTGGACCCATGCCCTCTTCTAAAGTTTTCTATATTCTATCTCCCATGCAAGTGCAACCCATCCACCATTTCCAAACCGATCCCAAGACTTACACTCCACCCCCTCCATCACCACCATTTTCCCAACAATTCACTTTCCAGCCTCGATTCTCCCCTGCACCTCAATTTCAACACCAAGTGTCACCTCCACCTTCTCCACATCCACAACTAGCCCCCCCCCCCCACCATGATCAAGGAAGTGTTGTGGCAGTTCTAAGGAATGGGAAATCTCTTGAGATGCTCGCAAGTCAAAAAAGGTTCACAAAGCAAAGCAAAGGAAAGGCAGGCAAGTGGTGATATTGTGATTGAAATTGCTGAAGATGATTCAGTGATACATCATGTTGAATTTGGGATACCATGTGCTCCACCTCATACTCCATTTGAAAGTCCCACCATCCCTACTACTCCACCTCATGTTTATGCAAGAAAGGCCAAAGCCAATGATCATCCATTCGTTGAAGCACTGGATGAGTCACCAAAAATGAAGAGGAGGAAAAAGCACAAGGTGGATATTCTTGAGGTGTTTTTCCAAGTGAAGTGAACATTCCACTTTTAGATGCTATCAAGCAAATCCCATCATATGCCAAGTTCCTCAAGAACCTATGCACTGTGAAGAGAAGGTCAACATGGAAGATATTAAAGTGAAGTTGACTAAACAAGTGAACTCCATTCTCCAGCACTCACTCCCTATGAACAGGAAAGACCTAGGAGCCACAATCATACCTAGCTACATTGGGGGACATCACATAGGCCAATCCCTACTTGATTTGGGATCTAGTGTGAATTTGATGCCATATAGTGTCTATGTTAAGCTGTGTCTAGGAAAGTTGAAACCGACACATTGCACTCTCCAATTGGCGGACCGCTCCATCAAAGTGCCTAATGGACGAGTGGATGATGTCTTAGTGATGATTGACAAGGGAAGATGAGTAGTTTTCCCAGCTGTTTTCATCATTCTTGACATGGAGCCGGATGATAGGAAGATCCCCATCATCTTGGGGAGACTATTCTTATCTATAGCTGATGTTGAGATACATGTTCACAGCGGAATTATGACAGTCTTTTTCATGGACATGAAGATCAAAATAAACATATACAAGTCCTCAAACCGCCAAGTTCGAGATGAGGATATTGGATATAGTCACTTCAAGAATCCAATTGGTCATTTGGGAGAAGAAAGTCACAATGAAGGAATTGATGAAAGCTTTGGTGATCAAAGGAATGAGGGACATAGATTGAGTGCAAATGAGAGATGTATCTATTGCAAGAATGGGCACATGAGGATGCCAAATAGATGATTTATTGAAGAATCGCCAAGAAGCCAAGCTGAAGGCAAGAAACTCAACACTTGTGGGAGGAAACCCACATAGGTTTGGCAAAATTTTGACCCAACCTTCAATTTTTGATACTTTTGCTTTGTTTTTACACTTTTCCAAGAAACACACACACACACTTGTTTTTAATAATTTTTATTTAGTTTTAAGATGAGCATGTGAAAATAGGGTGAAATGAGGAAAATTAGATGAGATGTTGATAAAGTGATCCATGAAAAATCATTTTGGATCAATATTTTGAGTGCTTGATGTTCTTCAAGTTGTTAATAGCAGCTACAAAGATCACCAGGCCGTGGCCATCCACCACGACTGTGTGAATTAAATCAACAAGTAATCATAGGGAGCAGGGCCAAAGTTTGATAAAAAAATTGATAAGGAATGTGCCACAGTTGTGCAAGGCAGCATGGTCGTGCAACCTGAAGCCACCACGACTGTGCCGCACAGCATGACCGTGCTACAGCCTGATTTCAGCAACTTAAGGCATAATGTTAAAAAATTCTAAATCATTTGCTCACTTCTCCAAGGAACATAACGACCATGCTCCACGTCCTAGTGACCTTACAACCTTTTGCACTCCCTCTCCAACCCTCAAATCTCCACCAAATCACCCCCAAACGATCCCAAATCCATTCCCTACCATTTCCACTACCTTAATCTCCATATTCCACTCTTTTTCATCTACAAAATCCAGCATTTCTCTTGATTCTGCCCCAACAGCCCCGTTCTTAAGAGAAATTCGAAATTTCATGATTTCTCCTTCGATTTCGAGAAAAGATGAAGCAATTTGCAAAGAAAGCGGTGGAGAAGACTAGAAGTGTTATCTCCTACCAAAGGAAGCCAAAGAACAGTTACCCTCGGTTGACAGTGGCCAAATTGGATGCTTTGGTGGATCAAATTGTGGAAGGAGCCTCCACACAACCACGGAGGGGGACACTGTCGTCGTCTAGAGAATCACAACCATTGTCATCTTCTGTCCAGCCTCCCCTCTCATCTGAGAGACCCTCAGTTCAAGCTGCTCGACCATCAGTTTTAGCATCCTGGCCATCCATTTCTTTGGTAGTGCAGCCATAGCCAGAGGTACAACCACGAGCACGTAGACATCTCTTACTAGATGAAGAAGAGAATGAAGAGAAGCCAGATGCACAACAGACTGAGATACCACAACAGTGACCTCGTCCACAGCCCGAGGTCACTAGTGGAAGGGCAAAGGAAGCCAAGCACTCAGAGTGCTTGACACGCAAAGTGATATCAACTCGCTATATGTGTCGAGTGACGATGGAAGCTATGGGCTTATACACCTTTTTCTAGGACGTGATGGACAAGATGGGAATATTTGAGATTCTGATGCTGCTGCAGGAGTCATATGTTGAGCTTGTTGGGTTTTGTGGATAAAACATGTGTGGCGGAAGCAACAAAATTCCACACAACCCAAAATAGGATCTCGTCGACAATAAGATATTCAGAAAGAGTGTTTACGAGATATACCTTATCGCGGAGCAAGTCCGACGATGTCCCGCTGCACGATGGTATGCAACGATGCTGGCCTACACAAATGGAACTTCTCTCCCGTTCATTAAGTGTGTTACAGGAAGATCCGACGAAGCTCCTTTCGTGCGGTGATGTACACCACTCGTAGCACATACAGATGGTCGTAGATGCCTTCTGAACACAGGCGTCTCGGCGTCTGCATCTCTACTTCGTCCACACGGATGGACTGGAACTCCACGTCGTGCTTCCTAAGTCGATGGGAAGGAGTCATCTTTGTGCGGTGGCATACTAGCATTGTGGTGCTCTCCTTTCTCTCCTGAGGATGGTGACAGCTAGTGTTTACGTATGTGAACGTAAACTGAAAAGCCTCTCTCAATATCTTATATAGATACCGGCCGTCAAGATCATTTAAATAGGAGACGACGGGAAGTAGGGTTTCCTTTATATTTATCTGTAAATAGAAACATTGTGTTAATTAAAATGCTTGTGGATTAATTAGAACATTCTGGAATTCATTAATTAACCAAATAATCACATCAATTGATTAATTAATATCTGACTCCATGCAATCACTATGATGGCTCTATGGGCATATATACCAATAGAGCTGACACGACAATTTTTCTCGACATTAGAGAAAGTGACTGATGATGGAGAATATGCTATTAGAGTGATGATTGGGGATAAAAGGTGGGTGATAACCTCATGGATTCTAAATTAGATTTTACCCCCAATGAAGAGATGGTGGACCTCCTAGATTGAGGGAAGATAGAGAATGAATCTAGTTTCACATATCCTGCAATGTGGAAATACTTCACCAGCCATAGTACATTTGTAGTATGGAAATCAAAGACTAGTTCTATTCACAATCCTTTCCTCCGCTATGTTCAGAAGGTGTTAGAGAACACCATCTTTGGCAGGTATGAAAACCAAGGCAGTTTTACAAAGAAGGATCTATTTGTACTTGGTTGGTTGATTAAGGGGAATCATGTAAACCTTGGAGCGTTACTGATTGAGCATCTGAGGATGATACCTTCCAAGAGAACAAATCCATTTGTAATGGGAGGGATTGTGATGTCTATAGCCACTGCCCTGGGACATGATGTGATAGGATACACAGAGGCAGATGGAGGAAAACTGGTTGACTTGCACTACTTAGCCCTCTCTTCCATGATCACCATTATGGAGCAGAGGATCATTTACCAAGTCAACCCACCATACCCAGGAGTCTCCTTGGAGTTACTTTACCATATTCCACCCCTCATGGAACAATATGGACCCACTCAGGATTTTCTGGACAAATTGAGGAGATATGAGGAGAAGCATCCCAAAGGGGATGGCTTCGCTGAGGTGATATTGATAGAGGGTCTAGGAGAGCCCTCATAGGAAACTGAAAAGAGATGGGAAGAAGAACAAAGAGCAGCATGACGAGTGAGATAGTGAGAGGAAAGGATAGGATAGTTAGATCCACAACAACCCTTAGTGAATGCATATGACATGGCCACCATTCAGGCACATCTGGTGGGCATTCAGGCAATGCAAGATAGGATACTACAGACACATGAGGGTTTTGAAAGGACACATGATGCATTATGGTTATATCATCAACAAATGCACCATCAAAACAACTATTTGTATCGATTTTAGAATGCCCGGGTGCAGAGAAACTCCCAATGGGGGAAAGTGGTGAGGATCCATATTAGGATATCAGGAGACTTATCCCCCACCATAGGCAGATTATTGGGGCAGCTACTATGCTTACCCTCCACCACATGGAGGAGTACCACTAGAGCCCCTGAGAGAGCTATGATTGTCTACCCTACCATCCTAAACTCTAGGATCATGCTGAGGACAACATGATTCAAAAGTTTGGGGTGGTACGGAAGGTATGCCCTAGTTTCACTTGCAATTCACATGCTACATTTACTTTTTCTTCTTTATCCTTATTATCTGGTCTAGTCATCTTTACTACTTTGCATCCTTGCATGCCATGTAGTTTACGTTCTTGTCATTTTTGTGTAATTTTCAAAAAAAAATTTACTCTTTTTGCCATGTATTGCATATCATGTATATTTTTTGTAGTTTTTGCATGTTTTAGCAAGGATTTTCTTGTTTCCTATTTTAAGTTCAATAATATAGGCTTAGATGTGATTGAAGGCAACTTGACACTGTTTTGACCAATTTTTCCCAAATTTGAGATTTCTTTCCTAAAAGTGTGTTTCAACCCAATATCTACCTTTTTGATAAAAAATGATGACCTTTGACAAATGCGAGTGAATTATCATTGTTTGTTGCTAAATGGTATCAATGCTTGACTTTTTACATGTGCACCATTTCTCTTGTTTTTGTGAATGATTTGGTTGAATTGTGACTTGAGCAAGCTATGAGCATTTAGTGCCTATGAAATCACTTGACTGAAGTATCAATTTTAGGTTGTTCATTCATGTGGTGTGATATTGTTTTTTGGAAATAGGTAAATATATTGCCAAAGGACCTGTAGAAAAGGACCGAACTACAAAATCATATACAGAGGGTTGTTATCAACAAAAACCCCAATATCTATTGGCTTGCTCAGACAGACCTAAAGCAAGGCCCTTTCTACATTTGAGGGATCGTGAAAGTATGCGAGCCACCTTCTCCACAATCTCTTCTTCTCTACAAAAATTCCTACTATGAGTTCTGTTGTTCCTCTCCTCCCAGACATTATTACAAACACCTGTCAGGCATAAACCACCTATAGCCCACTTATGTTTACCAGTGAGCATACCCATCAGCTTGGATATCAACCCAATGATGCTATCATCAAAAACTTGTCCCCACCCGCATCTGAGTGTGACAATTGCCCAACTTCTTCTGAAGAAATTACATGTCCCAAACATATGGCTATGGCTTTCATCCTCCCTCTTGTAAAGTACGCATTTCTTCTCTACATGTATACCTCATCCAGCGAGCCTATCAGCAGTAGGTAACCTGCAAAGGAGAGCCTTATAGGTTGTTGTGCTCCACTTAGGAATGTGGCATTTGTTCCACAGGAACTTGGCCCATAACACATCAGCACCATCGTCTATGATGATCCATGGTGTCGTCCTCAGTCTGACCCGAGAAGAAATACCATTGTCATCAACACAGTAGTCGTTATGTATGTTCTCCCATCTTCTGCACATATTCCTCCATACCCTTGATGATTTGCCGTCAAAACAACGATTCAGATCAGCATACCTTCTTATCATCCACTGAGTCCATATATTATCACCTCCTCTCAGGAATCTATCGGCCCTTCTCCCATAGCTCTCTGTGACCATGGTCAAGGGGTTGACCAGATTGAGGTCGCCTTTGCAGTAAGGCTTCGCAATGGTGTCCCAGGCCATGACATGGCTACTTCCGCCCCAAACGAAACTAGCCAACAACTTTCTCATATTCTCAGCAGTAGGATGTGGGATATCACACACCTCGCACCAATATCTGATCATAGCCTGAAGCACCGACCTAGTGAGAAGGATCCGCCCTGCCATAGACAGCCTAAGAGAAGACCAACCATCAATTTTACTCCTCAACATGTCCAGACATTGCACAAAGTCCACTGAAGAGCCTTTACCCCCAGCAATAGGAGCGCCCAGGTACCTGGAAGGTAAATGACCGATTTTTAGACTCACACCATCCCTGAGCCTTCCTCTCCTAGTATCGCAAGACTTGGACAGATATATTCTTGATTTGATGGTGCTAATGTAGAGTCCGGTAAGGTACCCAAACCTATTCAAAATCCTTCTCACCTCTTTCAGACTATTGGCATGCCCGGCGGTAAAAAGCATGATGTCGTCGGCGAAGATTAGGTGGGAAATAACTTTAGTATTTTGAACTTTGAAGGGCTTCAAATTCCTACTATATTCAGCTTCATTCATCATGACAATGAGGCCCTCAATCACAATAGTGAATAATAGGGGGGAGAGGGGATCCCCCTGCCTTATTCCATTTGTCACAGTAAACAACCCCATTGACCCTCCGTTAATAAGGACAAAGAAGGAAGTGGAAGTTACACACTGTTTAACCACCTTGATCCATCCATCACTGAATCCTAGTGCTTCCATCATGGCCCAGAGTGCATCCCATCTGATGTAGTCATACGCCTTTGTCAAGTCAACTTTGAGGCAAGCTTTGGCATTATTGTTGGCTATTTTGAAGCCTGTGAGGAACTCCGCGGAAAGAAGGGTGCTATCAGAAATCTTCCCGCCTTGAATAAAAGCACATTGTTCCTTAGAGATGATATGAGGCAACACGTTCTTCAGCCACCCAACAAGAAGCTTAGATAGCATTTTATATAAAACATTACAGCACGCAATAGGTCTATAGTCAGCAATGCTTTCAAGCACACTTCTTTTAGGAATAAGTTTGATGAAGGAATGATTCACAGCACGAACCATGTTGTGACCATTTAAGACCCATCTGATAGCTTTGTTGATGTCATCTTTAATCAGATATCACATCGCCTAAAAAAACCTTCCATTCATCCCATCAAGTCTAGGGGCCTTGCAAGCCCCTATAGAGAACGTCGAGCGTTTGATCTCATCATCATCAGCATAGGATCCAAGCATAGCATTCATATGGTCATCAACTCTTTTGTTTGGCAAGATGTCAGAGAAGGAAGAACAAACTCTACCCTCATTATTTTACAACCTATTGAAGTAGTTGACATCATTGATGACCACTTCTTCTCTCCCATTGACTACATTTCCCTGCTCATCCACCAACTCGTGTATGCACTCCTTCAATTCTTTCTTCTTAACTGCTCTGTGGTAAATGTTAGTATTGCGGTCACCATACCTCACCCACTCCATCCTGCTCCTTTTCCAATAGAAGAGTTCCTCTACTTTCCACAACTTCAGAAGTCTGTCCTCGGCTTCCATTTCTTCTTTTATGAGCTCAGAGTTCAGAGGGTCATGTCTACTTTTATCCATAACTGAGTTGTACCTGATTTCGGCTTCATAGATCAGGTTTTTCAAGTTAATATTCTCTTTACTCCACTTCTTCAACGCCTTCTTAGTGTTTTGAAGTTTTTTCAAAGAAACAAACATATCATTCCCAACTACATTGATATTCCAGCTTTCCTCAACGACCTCTTTGAAACCAGGCCATTCACACCACAAGTTAAGGAACTGGAAAGGTCTCTTAATCGCATGTTTTTCCACCAAGTCAATCCTCATCCACGAGTGATCTCTTAGAGGATCCGACCCCAGTTTGATGAAAGAATTGGGCCATTTATTCACCCATTGCTCATTAACCAGCCCCTTATCAATGGAACTGGCAATCCTGTTACCACTTTGTTTGTTGGACTAGGTGGTCAGCCCACCAACCTTATTGATCTCAATCAGTTGAGCTTCATCCACCATGTTATTGAAGGCTGCCAAGACCCTTTCAGGGACCTTTCGACCTCCAACCTTCTCATCGGCTGTTCTAATGTTGTTGAAATCCCCAATAACTAGCCAGGGGATCTCATGTTGCGCCATCTCTGAGATTCTCTTCCACATACTAGTTCTGTCCGCTTCAAGCCTTTCACCAAAAATGCACTCATGATGAACGATGCACCTCCCTGGTTACAGCAATATACAGTGATGACTTGATCATATGAATTAATCACGTCCACATCCCTGATATCCTTCCTCCATCCCACAATGATATGCCCACCGTCCCTCTGGTCCAGGTTGGACATGGCACCCCAGCCCTCAGGGAACAACGTGTCTACTCTCTCTTTAACAATTCTTCTTATCCTGGTTTCCAAGCATACAACCAGAGTAACCCATGTCGAACAGATTGCTTTCCTTACCTCCTTTTGGCTCACCGCCAAAGAGGCCCTCACACATTCCATGTGAGTATAGACATTAAACATCCTTGCTTGTCCCACCCCCATTCTCAGGGCAGACATTCTTTCTTCCCTTCTTGGTTGTGTTCCTTGTTTGTCTCGGGTTGCTGCTGCGCTCTTTGTCTTGTGAACCTGGGTCATCATCAACAACCTGATTTAACACCACGAACGGGTTGACATCCTTCACACCAGTAATCTCTTTTCCTTGCCTACTGTTAGCATTGGTGTCACACTGAGGAATCTCACCCTCTTCGGATCCCTCAAGTACACCCACAGTGGTTTCAACAGAGTTCACAATGGGAGGAGCATTCTTAGCAATATCAGCATCATCGACAACCACCACAACAGTCAGTTGTTCAACAACTGTTTCTTTGTCCTTCCTCGTCCGCAGCGGTGGTCTGGACTTACCTTGCCTTCTAGTTCTGCCTCGAGGGGCCTCCGGGATGATTGAAGGTGCCTTGAAGACGCTCTTGCTCCTTTCTCCTAGGCACTGACCATTGCTGTTCCCGAACACCTTACAAGTGCTACACCTGTCCGGCATTTCTTCATACTTGAATTTGACTTCCTATTCATCTCCATTAGGGAGTTCCACCATCACCTCTGTCGGCGGTGCCTTATCAGTAGATATGTCGACGTAGAATTGAGCACATCCATAGACCGTCCCATTGGTTCTTCTGTCGATAACTCGGGGAGCCCCAACAACATGCGTAATCACAGTGATGGCTCGCGCCATCCAGTGCTTACCCACATCCAGGAGGGAGACCCAGACGGGAGCAGTGGTGAAGGCGGCTCTGCATGTATCAGCTTGTGGAGTCCATTTACAGACTAGAACCAACTGGTCGTCGAAGAACCATGACCCCTTCATCATCACAACATTGTGATCGTTTTCATTGGCAAACCTTGTGAGGAAAAGCCCCCCATCCAAAGTGAAAAGCTTGAGCTCGCCCTTCGGCCACCAATGCCTAATCATCCATCCCTTCAGCTGCTGAGGATGGCATTTCTTGCCCAATATCTTCACGATGGCGGAGAAGCGGTGATAGTCCTCCATCTCGTCCATAATGGGATCGTTGAATCTCATCCAAAGTCGCTCATCACCCAATCACGCCCGACAGTAACATCAGTGTCATGGGCGAACCAGTCTTCAATCCTTTCGATCGCCTTGGCAGAAGCAGTAGTCGTAGCAGTGGAGGTAGCAGGGGAGGTAGTAGGGGAAGTAGAAGGGGGCGGGCCACCCACAATCGCCATGGGAGTCGCCAGACCTACCCTTATGCGGTAGCGGACTAAGCGGTTTCTTTTAACCTGTGGTGTGATATTGTTAGATGAAGTGTTAGATTAATTTTCGTGCAGGATACATTGTGTTGATAATCACGCCAGTGACCCCTCTTTTACGTGACTCTTCATTCACCATCTTCTTACCCCTCTACCTCATGAAAGCATGCCAAAGTGCACATATCATCCGTGGCCACCTCTAAAAGTTTGGGGTGGCCACATCTACATCTCACCGCTTCACTCTCATCACCATATGCCCTACCTACTCCAAGGGCAAAGAAAAAGAAAAGAAAAAAAGCAAAAATAAATAAAAGGTGCTCCTGTTTAAGATCATCTAAGTAAAGAAAAGATGAGTGCTCTAGGTAATAACACTCTAAAATCTTACCGCAACCCTTTCTTCCATTTTCATACCCATTGAGCTAGGAAACATCAAACCTATCTCATATTGCCCTATTCCGCAGCCACATGGATCATTTGGTGTGATTTGAAACATAAGGTTGAAAGAATAAAGGTGAAACAACACTCCTAGTCATCCTTGATTAATGCCATCATGAAATGGTCTACCCAGAACTACATGAAAGAAATATAGATAGCTTGTGTTTTTTATGCACTATATTTGAAGTTCATATGCTTTGTGCACTTTTCATGATTGGTTTGTGAAAGCAGGAGAGGCGAGAGGTGGAATTCATGTACTTAGTCACTATTGATCCCATTCAGCAACAATCATCCTTTACATTGCATTTGTCATTTCTTGATTGTGAAAAAATTGCAGAGAGATTGAGTTGGAGCATACTTGAGGACACGTATGTATCAAGTTTGGGGTAGTGACTCAGCCCTATTTTAGGGCTTCATCTTGTGTCATAGTGCATTTCAATCACATCTACACCTATAAGATTACATGTTATTTCCCTCAATATGCATAAAAGGGTGGTGGATTGATTCATCATGGGTGTGGTGTCCACAAGTATCGAGTCAAACAGAATTATTTTAAATGGGTGTAGCAAAAGTTCACCCAACCCGACCTTATAGGTCATGAGTTGAGCTGGGAGTGTCCATATAAATTGTGTTTGATAAAAGCCAACTTACAATATGCTTGTCTAATATTAAAATAAAATAAAAATGAGAACAATAGGTACTATCTTTATGTTGTCATATACAATACAAAGAAAGTATCTATATAGTATATTTGACATTAGAAACAATGGACTACTTGATTTTTTTACATGATATTGGGCAAAAAATAATTTTGCTAGCAGTTGCGTTTTGACGCAAACTGAGAAAAAAATATATTTGTTGTAATTAACATATTACAAAACTACACTAAATATACTTAACATTAAACATTCATATAATCATAGTTACTTACAGTGTTCTTCTCGATAAGATAAAATACAAAATTGGAAGCATTTTTTAATAGATATACATGTACTATATGTGCATTTATATGTTAACTTCACTTAGTTGAGTCACGCACATGGGTGCTCGCATGTCATTTGCAGATGCTACTAAATAAATGAGTGGATATGAGTTTGAGATATTTTAAGTGGGTGATAAGTTTCATCATCTAAACCCCACTAAAAGGATGCACAAATGAGTGCCCTGGATTTTGAACCATTTTGACAAGTCTAATGAGGATGTCATATTGGACACAGGACATGTTTCAAAATGGTTTTTTTGGTCTAATACAAATGAAATAGGTTTTTATCTAGTCCTAAGTCCATCTAGTATTATTTTGTTGTAAAATTGATTTTATACACTCATATCCCAATTTGTGGGAGAGAAGACAAAAAATATTCAATTATATTATGTCAACTTACCTATATTGGATGAATATATAAGATCATCCATAATTAGGAGTTTATTAGTGAAAATATCCCTTGGCATAATAACAATTGTATTATAATTTTCTAGTGTGAAGAAATGCAAGGTAACTACTTTAATGTTAGGGCATTTGCATTCAAATCTTGATTCCTCAGGTTTGATGGTAGTTCACCAAATCATAAAGTAAATGCACTATGATTGGCCAATATAAGAATGTTATGCCCCTAGTTTCAAGTGTGGTAGACTATTACTCATAATAAAACATTTGCAACTTGTTTCAAGTGTTGGTGTACTAGTGAGCTATACGAGTTTACTTCAAGTTTGTGTTAATGAACAATGATTTAGATATTGTGATAATTATGACTCAAATATGTGTGACAGCCATGAACTAAATGAGCATATGAATAAGGATTTAAATATTGGTGAACCAAGATATGATTTCTTGTATACCACAATGAATAATTACTAAATTAATATATGAATATTTTTTTAACCATATTAAAATATTGTTCCCAATTATGTGAATATTGTTTGCATCAAACTGGAGTTTAGGTGTAGCGGGATTAATATAGTACATGAACTAGAAATTGAGTGCCAATACACCAGTATTGGTGCCACACAAAAAGTACTATTCAAATAGAGTACATACTATGATCCATGTGATGCATGGCGTAGGATTCCTACACAGTGTGCACTAGGAATTAAAGTTTTTCAATGAAGTTGTACGAGTCTCACAACCTAGACAATGGGCATAGACAACTTTTCTACTAAGTGTGAAGTATAATTTAGGAAACAATGAGAAGACATTCTATTTGAACTAAATCCAAAACATATTTTGAGGGGAGGTATAGGGCTCAAGATGGGACTAGAAATGTTAGAGACATGAGTCAGTCTCTTTTAGTCATGATCCAACTACTAGGTGTTCCATTGTGAAATTGGGATTATACACCAAAATTTGTGTCTACATGTGTGAGAGCGAACTAGAATATATACAATGATATAATACGAGACAATGGGATTGGAAATGTTAGAGACATGAGTCGGTCTCTTTTAGTCATGATCCAACTAGTAGGTGTTCCATTGTGAAATTGGGATTATACACTCCAAAATTTGTGTCTGCATGTGTGAGAGCGAACTAGAATATATACAATGAACTATAAGTTGTACGAGGCTCACAGCCTAGACAATGGGCATAGACAACTTTTCTACTAAGTGTGAAGTATAATTTAGGAAACAATGAGAAGACATTCTCTTTGAACTAAATCCAAAACATATTTGAGGGGAGGTTTAGGGCTCAAGATGGGATTCGAAATGTTAGAGACGTTGTCAATACCTTATTTGGGTTCCATCTTTATAATTCTGGGTGTCAATGAACCACTTTGGGTGTCAATTAACCATCTTTGGGTGTCAATATTCATTTACGGGCGCCCTTATGTTATTTTTTATTCTGAATTACCTTAAGTGTTTGGTTGTCAATTGCCTTAGATGTGATTTAGAATGTACAATATTTTCTTGGGTGTTATTTTTATACATTGGGTGTCAATGAACCATTTCTAGGCGAAAAATGAACCATCTTTGGGTGTCAATTAACCTATATATATCATTTTATATTTTTTTTCTCAAAAATATGTCAACATTAGTCTTGTTAGATTGCATTTTTCATAAGGAATCCAATGGTTTTTATTTTATTAAAAAATCATTACGGTTCAAAAGTTATAACAGTAAATTTATTTGTCTATTGTATAATTTAAAAAAAAATACCCAATCACTATCTGCCACGTGAAGGCGGTATGAGAGTTGGTTTGGGAGCTGGTTTCAACCGCGAATGAGCGTGACCAAAGTTTAATTCAATTATAAAATAGTGCCAACTTTAATGTGGTATATGCATGCGGACGGGTTTGTGACCAAACAAGATGGCAATCATATTCCGTCCACTATTGGGGTACGTGACCAAAGTTTAATTCAATTATAAAAGAGTGCCAACTAAAAAGTTAATGTGGTATATGCATGCGGACGGGTTTGTCACCAAACAAGATGGCAATCATATTCCGTCCACTATTGGGGTTCCCTCGAGTGGTCGCCTCAATCCGATTTCACTTTATTCTTTTTCGGAATCTAATTCACCCCCGTATACATCTTGTGGATGAATCCATCACGCCACCGCTTTGACCTCCCCCGATGTCCATGCCCCCCACCGCACCCACGCGTACAATGCCACCTGGAAAGACATCTCAGAAACCGTCTAATGCACCGGAGGGCTTGGTGGATGATATTGACCGCTACCCACCAAATATACCTCCAGCATAATGGCCGAGCACGCTAGGCAAAAATGGGTAGGGGAGCGGCAACGAGCTCCTGGAGAGGTTGGATGGACATGATAATGGATGAATCAAGGGCGAGGTCGATAACCAGCGGGCGGGGACCATGGATTTCTAAGAATATATATATATATATATATATATATATATATATATATATATATATATATATATATATATATATATATATATATATATATATATATATATATATAATCTTAGCACTTCTGGTTATAGACATAAAAGTAATAAAACTGAAAAGGACTAACGACGCAACTTGATGTCCGTTTGTCTTCAATGTCAATGTAACTCATATTCTTTATTTCCTTTAGAAATGGTTGAAATGATAAAAAGTTAAAATCAGAATTGTGATGCTTTCTATTATTAGAGCACATGTTTTATTTTCCTTTCCTACATTTTATTTATTTTTATTATCTTTTATCAAAGTCCAATTAATTTATCATAGACTTTGACAAATCCAAAAATCTTATTTATATTTTTGAGCTCTATGTAAAGACAAAAACACGTTATTTGTTAAGCATTGCAAGTGACTCCATGTTATTGTTAACCAACTTGACAAAAATAGTTCTTAAATTCCTATATTGTAAATATGTTTCTCTTCATAACCAAATGTATGTAAAAAGTTCTTTGTTTTTTTTTTGATGAAGCCACGCAAAAGTATATGAAAATTTGACAATCTTTTGTGGTCTAATCTTAGGTGACTAAACAAATTATTTTAGTATTTCTTCTTATTGATTAGGTATTGGTGATTTGGTTCTTTTAAACTTAGAAAATGAGATTACGTTCTAATAAATAAATAATTTTTGCAACTCTTCCAAGGCACATTCCTTCTCATAATTGTCTAAGAATGTTGCACGTGCATAATTTTCTATGTACACCTATGAGGTATGTATATATAAAAAAAGGTATACATACGATAAGATCATGTATGATGTAGTTTTCTAGGCCGTTACAAGGCTGTATATAATTGTTACAGTCATTCTTTACGTAGCGAAGGTTAAACATGATAAGTGTTTTTTCTTCAACAAGTAAAGGCTGTAAAGCTAACAGAAAATCTAGATAATTTGGTCCGGGGGTGGGGGCATCAATCTGAATTCAAACATCCAAGACATGCGTTTTTCGTTGAAATCTCTAACTAATCTTAGTGTATCTAGTACATCATTGTAAGGCACGGGTAGGGCTCTTACCCCGCAGACCTGTATGTGGTTCAACCACTAACTACATTAATGGATTCTGAATGAGCTTTGACAATGAGTTGCTTCTAGAAAACTAGATACAGTAACAAAGAAAAAAGCAATAGCAACGAACATGCTCATCGTTTTCCTGATGTACTATGCAGCAGATGCAAAGAGAACACAACGAAATCCATCACTTTTGAAGTAATTTCTTAGTATGCAATCTCAACATACCTCACCTTAGTGAAGTAGGCCAATAGCCTTTGTGAATTGCCGCATTTGCAGGGGTTCCTACCTACTCCCGAATGAAGAGCAACAAGCATTTTTTTTTCACATATAAGATCTAAAGGAATATACTAAACATTGAGAGGTCCCTCCAAAGAAGGAATTTCGAGCCATCACCATAAATAAAAGAAACTTTAGGTAGAAAGCATTTTTGTGAGTTAGAATTTGTTTCTCCATCTATGAATGAGCAAGCTTTGTTCTAACGCTCCATACAGAGAGATCTACCTAATACATTTCTTATCGATTCGCTTGATCTTACTCTCTAGAAACATAAATAGTTAAGCTAGGTACTTAGGAAAAATCAATATAAATTTATTTTAACATTCTCCTTATCTCATATTGCAAACATACAAAATAAAACTATGATTTGGACACTAATTAAAACTAGGTATGAAAAAATAATGTTATTTATCTTTTGTAAGTATATTAATATACCCGACTTTGAAGCCATCTTGGTAGTGCTCTGCTTAGAACACCAATGACAACTATATTGAAAATTGGTAAAGAATGTCAACGACGGCAGAGACAATAGAGAGAAGAGTTGGGGGGAACATGCTTATGAAGAATATGCCTGAACTAGACGAAGCGACACTTGACTCACAGTGAACGGGGACGCACCTTAGGAACACATATTGGTTTCTCTCTCTTATGGACTATCCAATGATGGATGGTGGTTACTGATGAAATCCTTGAAGACAAGGTCAAAACGTATATATATACATCATGAACAGACACAACATTTATGGGGTTATGCATAAGAAAATAGTAAAAATATATAAACAATTATTTTAGGCCACATTAAAATGTATGTTTTAACATTTTCCCACTTGACTGAAACTACCACAGAAATAATATTTATTAGTTTTTGATGCATGCTCAACATAAACACTTATATATAAAAGTCAAATACGAGTCAACATGTTTGATGCTCAATAAATGAGTACTACCTTTTATGCACCACGATATCTAAACATGTTATATATAGTGACATAAATTTATGAATAGATCGATGTCAATATATTTTGTGGTCTAATTTTATGTCAAAACTAACATTATGCTAAAACTAATATTAAAAATAGAGATGTCTAGTCAACTATGTGATCTAATAATAAATATTATATTGTAAAATCACATGAATCATTACACATTAAATGACTTTCTCAGACCCATATTTTGACATAAGAATATACAATCCTCGAACTAGTCCTTTTGTAAGAGAATTTGATATCATATATTTTATACCAATGTGATCAATCATTATAATCTTTTTGTCAACTCTCTAATTGACAACATAGATATTTATGTCTAAGTGTTTGTATGTGGTGGTATTTTTATCATTACCAACAAAAGTGACAGGAGCTTCATTATCACAATATATCTATTTTGACTTATGAATTGAATCAATAACTTTAAGATCTTGTATCATATTCTTAAGCCATATCTCTTGTGATGATGCTTCATGTCAAGCTATAAGATCAACTTCCATGGTGGATGAAGCTATTGTATTCTACTTTACATTCCTCCATGATACTGCACTATTAGCTAGTAGAAAGATATAACCTGTTGAGACTTCTTGGTCTCTAGACTGTCGATAAAATCTGCATATGAATTTTTTCTAACCTCAAGGTGGTTTGACCTTCTGTAATTAATCATGTAATCCTTTGTCCCTTGTAGGTAGAGCAACCTTCTTCATGTCTCTCTAATGGTAAATGTTTGGGTTAGTTTGGTAACGTCCAAGTATTCTTGTAGAAAAAATAATGTCGGGTCGTGTGCAAATTTAAAGATATTGTAAGCTCCCAACTATAGATGTGTACATTATCTTCCTCATTTTGCTCCTTTCAGTGTCATTTCTGGGGTAATGTTCAGAGAGAAATTTATCTCCTTTGACTATAGATGCAAGCCTAAGAAAACAATTTTTCATTCCATAATTCTCTAAAAGTTGAGATATATAGGCGATTTGTGATATTCCAAGTATGCCTGTGACTTGGTCTCAATGAATCTCCATGTTGAGGACATATGCTTCTTTGCCCATATCTTCCATCTAAAAATTAGAAGAAATAAATCGTTTACTTTCATGTAATTTGTAAAATTTATTACTCTCTAGTAGATGGCATCTACATAGAGATTCAATATTATGAACTAAAACCCATTGACCTTGAGGTACATAAACTAATCAACGATATTAGGCTTAAACCCAAAAGTTGATATAATGGTGTTAAACTCTATATGCCATTGTTGGGGTTCTTGTTTAATTTCATAAATTGATTTCTTTAGTTTACAAATATATGACTTAGTATCAACAAAGTCTTTTGATTTTTCCATATAGACTTCTTCAGATAAATCTTCATTAAAAAATGTTATTTTCACATCCATTTGATGTATCCCAAGATTAAAATGAGACACTAAGGCCATGATTACTCTAAAGGAGTCCTTTGATGAGACTGGATAAAAGGTCTCTTGTAATCAATTCCTTCCTTTTGTGTGAAACCCTTCACAACTAACCTAGCCTTGTACCTCTCAATTTTACCATTTGAGTTTCTTTTGGTCTTAAAGACCCATTTACATCCAATAGGTTTGATACTCTTTGAAAATGATACAAGATCCCATACTTGATTTTTATCCATGTATATTAGTTCTTCTTCCAGAGCATCTAAACATTTAATAGAATTTTTACAATATACCGCTTGGGTAAAAGATAAGGGGTCAATATATTGAAAATCTACATTTAGCTCTTGATGGTATACAACATAGTTAGATGGGATAGCAGAATTCCTTGGTCTTGCTGATCCTCTTGATTCAGGATTGGGTTTTGCACCTTCTGCATGCTCCTCAAATTGTTCTTCATTATGAATATGTTCAATTTTCTCAATTACAACCTGATTAGGAGCATGATCTACTTCTACTGGCTCATCCACTTGAAAATTGTGTGGGGAATAATAATTGGATTTCCTTTGAAACTTTTATTAGGTGAAGGCATAGGAGAACCATTCTACAATTCATCAAAGGAAATGTTTCAAAGTAGATCATTCCCACTAAGATGATGTTCCTCCAAAAGTCTAGCCTTACCAATATGAACTATCTTTTGTCTGTGAGATGGACAATAAATCTATAACCTTTGACCTTTATGGATAACCAATAAAGAAACCAACAATGGTTCTTGGGTCAAATTCCTTCTGTTGTGGATTGTAAATCCTAGCTTCTGTGCAGAATCTCCATATACACATATAACACAAGGATGGTTTCCTTCTTGTCCATAATTCATATGGGGTTTTCAAGACAAACTTGCTAGGAACCTTGTTTAACACATGCATTATCGTCTTTGAAACCTCACTCCACATTATAGAAGTAATGGATGAATTATAAAGCATTGCACGAATCATTTTGTATAATGTACAATTCCTTCTTTTAGCTACAACATTTTGACTTGGTGTGCTTGGCATTGTACATTGAGGTATAATACCATCTTCTTGATGGAAATATTCAAATGGTCCTTTCCTCTGTCCCACATCCATGAACCTTTTATAATATTTGCATCCTATATCTGATATGACTATCTTAATCACTTTACCGAATTATTTCTATACTTCAATATTATAGTTTTTAAAGGCTTATAAAACATCAGTTCTATCATTCAATAAATAGAAAAATATATTTCATGAATAGTCATTGATAAAGGTTACAAAATATTTTTTTCCCTCTAAACAAGATGGGAAAGGCTCACAAATATCTATGAGAATTATTTCTAATGCTCTATTACTTCTATTGGTACTCTTTTTAGAAGTGTTAGTATGCTTCCACTTTATGCATTCAACACATGTTCCATACTCAGTAAAGTCTAAAGGGCCTAAAATATTTTTCTTTACTAGCGTTGGATTCTTATTTAGAGATATGTTTCAATATTCTATGCCAAAGAAGTGAGGATTTATCATCTAATAGTGTGTGTTTATTATCAATAGATTCATTCTGGATTGTAAATTACTGCTCAAAATATGGAATTAGTTTAACTTGATAAAGATCACTTATTAAGTACAAGTCTCAATGTAAAGAGTGGGACCTGAAAGGGATCCACTCAAATGATATAATACAAGAGCCATGTAATAATAAAGCACCATAAACAAAACTATTACAAAGTGACTTCATGATTCATTTATACAATTGTTCCTCACCATAATAGGTGATTTTACAAAAACTTGAACTAAGTACAACTAAAGCCAGTAACAGAGGGTAACACAACCATTCCAAGCTATCCTTAAGTTCATGTCATGTTAGTGATCTTTTTTAGCTCTTGTCTTCCAATGTACCTAAAACTGGGTGGAAGTGAACATCACCCAGAACATAGGAAACAATAAAGAGGTCAGCAAAGGCTGAGTATGTACATATATAAAACACTTTGGGCATTATATATGGTTAAAAGTGCAAAAAGAGATGTTCCCACAGGAAAAGGGGGCTATTTGGAATTAGGTATGTTGAAGAAAAAAGTAACAAAAGAAATGAGGCATATTAAATTCAGATTACAAACATGATAATAAAGAGTGTCTTGCCATAACAATCATCCACAGATTCATATTAAAACAACAAATATTTGCATGCATAACAATGTAGACTAAATTTACTTAAAATAGGGCCATAACACCATAGGATCATGGCCTAAAATAAATAAGGGTGGAAACACACACCCCGGGTGTAAATGCATGCCCTATATAAGTATAGTTGTACATAAGTACCACTATTCTAGATACTCTAGTCAAACATGTAGTATGCATAAAATAGAGAGGCAAGACTAGTATTTCAATCAATTTTTCATAAAAAGGCATTTGTAGCAAGTGGGGTACAAGTACCCTTATAAACAAGGTAGTCCAAAAATCCCGAATGATATAATGAGTCAATATCAAGAAGTATAAATGTTCAAGAATTTAGATTTCATAAGGAATACCACTTCAAAAGATGCCTCATTAAAAGAAGTAGGTTTTAGTCAAATAATGCCCAAACTAAAATAGAGGATGTACATACCTTACAATCAGACCTAAATATTCAGTAACACCTCCTAAGCTCAGGGTCAGGGTTGTCTCAACCTAGACACAATATATGTGCATTCAATTAATATAAAATGCATTAAATCCCTTGCTTAGAAATCGACCCTACAGTAGGTTGATAATTTGGGCATGAAACCTATCCCAATAAATCAGTCATATTTTTCTGATTTCAAAAATGTATATATATGCCCTATTTGGATAAACAGTTAATTTCTTATAAATTTTACATGTTAATCCTAATTTTTGAGGGAAAATAAAATGATTTGTGAAAAGACGATGATGCTCTCGAATGAAATTATGCTAATCTAGTGCGATTTATTGCAAACTATACAGGAGAATTGGCCTTCATGTCATGGGGTCAGCCAGTCAAAAAAATGTGAGATTACAAAAATGCCCTTATTGGGTGTTACAAAAACATGTGCACACATGGCCGAGACTTGGTTTTCACACCAGGGATTGACTTCCCTATCTCTCGTGCCATGGCACTACAGTGGAGCTTGGCTCAAGCGCTTAGCACTGGACTGGCCTCCCGCTAGTAGTTGTCACACCATAAGTCTAAAGTAGAAGTTACAGAGAGGTTGGTACAAACTCAACGAGCACTGCTCGTGTACATGTTGGTGACGAGGTGAAGAAGGATACCCATACCAGAAAGTAGGGAACCAGGGGAAGCTAGAGGTCGAAATCAGCTTGATAAGGTCTGATGGGGGTACGAAGGCATGGATGGCCTTCTACTGGACCTAACGAACTCACCGGTCATCCTCCCAGGGTCGGAGACCTACAGAGTCCCTCTCAACGGTGCAACAAAATAGGGGAGGTCGGCGACGCTAGTCGACCGGCCAAACGAGACAAAATCACAACAAGGTAAATGCACAGAAAGAAAGAGAGAGGGTCTGAGATGGTTACCTGGCAGACGATTAGACTGAGGTGAAGAGCACAGTAGCTTCTCGTAGTTTCTCACTGGAGAAGAAGGTCGAGAACGGAAGCGGCTCCAAAGCACCCAGGTGAGCAATTGATTGAAGGGAAATCGAGAAGAGGCACCTTGTATCGTTTCTGGAGTGGCGGAGAAGAAGTGGTGGCGTCGAAGTGGAGATTCTATGAGCTGGAGAAATGCAACGGCAGCTGCTCGAGGCCTAAAAAGGGCATTTTCACCTCAGGGTTCTTTAGAGGCCAATTTAGGGTTTGATGGGCTCCTGTGGACGTGCGGAGTTCGTTGGCGAAGAAATCACGATGAATTGGTGACTGGTTTGATCACGGGGCGACCTGGTGATAGACGTGCATTGTTGCCATCAGAACTGCATGGAAGATGGAAGTAGGGGATGACTGAGTCCCACTACCCAGCCTGAGCCTCTTGCAAGAACAGAACCGGTCCTTGGACCAAGGTCCAGACCGTGACAATTGAAATTGAGTAAATCGATCCAAATTATATGCTAAAAACATACATAGTGTATTAGGGTTTAGTTAAGGGTGCGTTTGATATCCGAATGACCCCAAATTTTGAGGGTTGACTAATTAAAATATTAGGAACTCCATTATAGGCTTAGATTTGGGTTTTAAGGTTACTTTAGTTATTATTTAATCATAGTGCATAATTCATTCAATTAATGAAATGAATTAGATCTAATGGTCAAAGATGGTCAAACTTTCCACCTAGACTCGATCCTAGTCTTATATGATACCCAAGTCTATTCTAATTCACAAATCGAGGGTAAAGTAATCTAGATTATCATTATTGCTAATAAGTTTCTCAATTGAGGTATTAAGGTAGCAATATCATATGACTTCATTTCTATGGATCATGAAATGAGTCAATCTAGGGTTTGAAGATCAAAATATGGTTTCTCTTATTCTAACACAGTGAAATATAGATATTTAAAGGTAGTCAACATAAAAAGGGGGAAAGGAGATTGGATATCCACATAATCAAATAGGGGCCTAGAAGAACAGATGATTAGCCTATATGTTTGGAATCGAGTATGTTACAACACTACACCCCTTCAAGAGGATTTCGTCCCCAAAATCCATCCACTTATGGTATGGTATGCTAAGTTATACTTTTAACCAAGTTATAATCTTCTAGTGAACTTAATGTAGGGGGTCATAACATACTACTCATGTCACACTTATGGTCTACTCTCAAGGTGAAACTATTGTCTCCATGTGTCATGTGTCCATTAATTTGAATAAGGTAGATGTTGGGCTAGAAAAGTTACAACAAGACCTGGGATTATGTCAACCAATTTGTATCCATTAGGGCTACCTATAATGTTATCATAGTTTTTCCATTCTTTGATCATGATCCACATAATTTCTCTTGTTATCATCATCATCAAAATAATAACATCATTATTATCATCTACTCACCATCCTCATTATCAATATCACCGACAATATCATCTACTCCTCATCATCATTATCAACATTATCATCATCATCATCATCCTCGTCATCATCATCAACAACAACATCATCATCACCACCATCATCAATGTATCATTAATATTATTATTAATATTAGTCACTTTATGTGTGATGTGCATATATGTCTTGTTTTCCTTCCAGTATTAGGGTTATATCTTAAATTAAAATATTTATATATTTATCAAGGGGGATGAATTATGAGCTGTCACATAACAATGACAAAACATATACTTTAATCGGTGCATTAGGGTTGGGGTGTAATTTTAGGGTTTTGTTTTCCAATGGATTTTCTCATTCCTATATCAACACTATAGTGTGTTGTATGAAACTTACTGAATTTCTCATTCATGAGTTAACTTTACTCATTACATTAGACATGTTTTGACTAATGTTTAGTCAATCCCTTTACACTTATGTTTATCATGGTCACATGGGAAATGTTTAGAAATTCCATCACACTTAGCATGTTCACCCTAGCCTAAACTGTATAGTCATCCTTGCCATTTAATTATTAGCAATTTTGGGGTATAGGATATTAATTTGAGCTTTTAAGTGTAATTTTTCTTTTACCCCAATCTGAATTAAATATCCTTTAAGTGTAACTCAAGATAAAATTTTAAAATGTATTTTAATCATCTAAGTAACATTTAGAATGGTATGGTTTGAAAGGCTCATCTGGAATTCCCAGTTTGGTAGTCTCTGCATATGTTGGACATTATTACAAGGAGTTATCCAAGTTTTACTTATTGCAGCTATTATTAACCTAATTATTCCTTAAGTTAGTTTGATCCATAACGAATAAATTGTATGGAACTCCACCCCTCAAAAGGTTCAAACTATAACTTAGTGCATAACCTAGAGGGGAAAATGGGTGGATCCACTAGGTCTTATATATAAAACTAACCATGCCAGTCTTAGGCCTAGGGTATTAGGGTTGAACATGTCAACTAAGGGTACTTCACTAAAGAGCTTCTCTACTACTCAACTTACTTGTAGTGGTGACTTGGTTTTGAAAATCATCGATGAGATCATAAAAAAGAAAAAAAAATCTTTTGTACATATAATTTAATAATGAAAATAAGTTTTAGCGATAAAGGACTGGCGATGAAGATGCAAAATTGGCACCAAAATTTATCCAAGAGCCAAGTCAGACACCTTCCACAACCTGAAACAAACATTACTATCCTATAACCACTTCCTTCTATAAAAGGGGTCTGATCCTCCTATCACTTAAAAGGTCATGTGAGTATTCTCTAATATGCAAGCTATGAGAGAGAGAAGGGTGTATATTGCTCTATCCAATAACCAATCAAAACCTACCCAAGCATGACATCCACCATTTCCCACGTCATTCTTAATCATAATCCCCACTACCTCATCCTGAGTCCTAATTGAAACAAGAGATTACCCAACATGATAGGTAGTGATTTAGGGTTTTCGCTACCCTAGTTCCTTCACATGACAAGATAACCTATATAGTCCAGATACCCATCTCAATCACTAGGTAAACCAAGTACTCTGAGAGAGGTGATAATTTAAGTATGCTTACTAAAACATTTAGCTCCATCAATAAATTCCAATACACAAGAATAACAATCCCAATGAGGGTGGAATTTAGCCCTTTAGGGATGGCATCAGGGCATAGCTATCCTAATATATTCACATTGAGGATAAGGCATTCTATAAATAAAGTTGATCAAGTTTAGGATAACACTTAACATCAAAGGAATCTTAACCCTAATCTTAATTTAGGATTTTGTATTTTCCATTCATGCATGCTCAGTAACCAAGTGGATGTATGTTAGGCATGCTTAAACAATGTCAAATGAAATAGGTCTCATGTGATAACTAGGGTTCTCAAAAGCTAAGTCTCAACCACACTGTGGTTTGGGGGAGTGGAAACCCCCAAATTAACTAGAGATTAAAACCTTGTTTGGAAATAATCAAGATTAGGTACATCAACTACCTCTAACGGGACACCTAAATACCCAATTAAGGAACAATATAGGATAACTTGAAATAGTCAAGTTACCGATTGCTTTTGGCTCTGATATCATTTTGTAAAGAGTGGGACCCGAAAGGGGATCCACTAAAATGATATAATACAACAGCCATGTAATAATAAAGAAGTAGAAACAAAACTATTACAAAGTCACTTCATGATTCATTTATACAATTGTTCCTCACCATAATAGGCGATTTTATAAAAACTTGAACTAAGTACAACTAAAGCCAGTAACAGAGGGTAACACAACCATTCCAAGCTATCCTTAAGGTCATGTCGTGTTAGTGATTTTTTTGAGCTCTTGTCTTCCAATGTACCTAAACCTGGGTGGAAGGGAACATCACCCAGAACATAGATAATAATAAAGAGGTCAACAAAGGCTGAGTATGTACATATATATAACACTTTGGGCATTAAATAGGGTTAAAAGTGCAAAAAGAGATGTTCCCACAAGAAAAGGGGGCTATTTGGAATTAGGTATGTTCAAGAGAAAAGTAACAAAAGAAATGAGGCATATTAAATTCAGATTACAAACATGATAATAAAGAGTGTCTTTCCATAACAATCATCTACAGATTCATATTAAAACAACAAATATTTGCATGCATAACAATGTAGGCTAAATATACCTAAAACACGACCATAACACCATAGGATCATGGCCTAAAAGAAATAAGGGTGGAAACACACACCTCGGGTGGAAATGCATGCCCTATATAAGTATGATTGTACATAAGTACCACCATTCTAGATATTCTAGTCAAACATGTAGCATGCATAAAATAGAGAGGCAAGACTAGTATTTCAATCAATTTTTCATAAAAAGGCATTTGTAGAAAGTGGGGTACAAGTACCCTTATAAGAAAGGTAGTCCAAAAATCCAAAATGATATGATGAGTCAATATCAGGAAATATAAATGTTCAAGAATTTAGATTTCATAAGGAATAACAGTTCAAAAGATGCATAATTAAAATAAGTAGGTTTTAGTCAAATAATGCCCAATATAAAATAGAGGATGTACATACCTTATGATCAGACCTAAATATTCAGTAACACCTCCTAAGCTAAGGGTTAGGGTTGTCTCAACCTAGACACAATATATGTGCATTCAATTAATATAAAATGCATTAAATCCCTTTCTTAGAAATCGACCCTACATTTGGTTGCAAATCTTGGCGTGAAACTTATCCCAATAAATCAGTCGTATTTTCGTTATTTTAAAAATGCATATATATATCCTATTTGGATAAATGGTTAATTTCTTATGAATTTTACATGTTAATCCTGATTTCTAAGGGAAAATAAAAATGATTGGAGAAAAGACAATGATGCCCTCGAATGAAATTGCGCTAGTGCAGTGTGATTTATCGAAAACTATACGGGAGAATTGGCCTTTCATGTATGAGGTCAACCAGTCAAAGAAATGTGATATTATAGAAATGCCCTTATTGGGTGTGATAAAAACATGTGCACCTATGGCCGAGAATGGGTTTTCACACCAGGAATTGACTTCCCTATCTCTCACGCCATCGCACTGCAGTGGAGCTTGGCTCAAGCACTTAGCACTGGACTGGCCTCCGGCTAGTAGTTCTCACACCAGAAGTCTAAAGAAAAAATTATAGAGAGGTTGGGACGAACTCAGCAAGCACTGCTCGTGTACAGGTTGGCGACGAGGTGAAGAAGGATTACCGGACCAGAAAGCAGGGAATCAGGGGAAGCTAGAAGTTGAAATCAGCTTGATAAGGTTTGAGGGGGGTACAAAGGCATGGATGGCCTTCTACTAGACCTGACAAACTCACCGGTCATCCTCCCAGGGTCGGATACCTATGGAGTCCCTCTCGACGACATAACAAATTAGGGGAGGTCGACGGCGCTTGTCAACCGAGAAAATGAGACAAAATCACGGCAAGGTAAATGCACAAAAAGAAAGAGTGAGGGTCCGAGATGGTTACCTCACAGACGATTAGACTGAGGTGAAGAGCACATCAGCTTCTTGTAGGCTCTCGCCAGAGAAGAAGGTTGACAATGGCAGCGGCTCCAAAGCACCCATGTGAGCAATTCATTGAAGGGAAATCGAGAAGAGGCACCTTGTATCGTTTCTGGAGTGGTGGAGAAGAAGTGGTGGCGTCAAAGTGGAGACTCAATGAGGTGGAGAAATGCAACAGTGACTGCTCAAGGCCTAAAAAGGGCATTTTCGCCTCAGGGTTCTTTAGAGGTTAAGTAAGGGGTCGATGGGCATGTTTGAATGCACAGAGTTCCTTGGCGAAGGAATCACGATGAATCAGTGACTGGTTTGATCACGGGGCAACCGGGTGATAGGCACACACTGCTGCCATCAGAACTTTGTGGAATACGGAGGTAGGGGATGACTAAGTCCCGCTACTCGGCCTGAGCCGCTTGCAAGAATAGAACCGTGAAAATATACTAGAGGGGGGGTGAATAGAGTTTTTGAATTATTTTAACAATTTATTAAATTCAAACAACCATAATTGAAATTGGACAAGGAGACACAAGGTTTAGAGTGGTTCCAACTATAGCAAATACTATAGCCGTCAATCCACTACCCGGTTGCTTACCCAACCGGGATTTGAAAAGAAATTTATTTTATTACCTCGCAAGGACTTTACATAAAATACAATTTCTTTTCCCAAACCCTTCAAGCAGCCTTCACCTAGAAGTAATCGCCCAACCTTGAAGCAGCCTTCCCTTGAAGTAGATGCACTAACTCCCATTGCACCAGCCTTCTGAAGTAGCTTCCCGTGCGATAGACTTCTTGAAGTAGCTTGAAGTCCCCTTCTCCACCTGAGAAGTCAACCCTCTCCAATCCGCAGCCTCCAACCCTAGGAGTAGCAAGGAGAGTACAAAAGATAAAAAGGAACAAGAAGGAAAACAGAAATTACAATACTGTTGTAAGCACAAGGCTTGATTTTCCTATATCAAGCGTTTAGATCTCCTAACCAATGTGTATGACAATGTGATTGTAGTGGATAGGAGATACTAGCCTATAGGACACGAAATGGGAGCAATAGGAATGAATGGCAAGTGTAGGAATTGCTCTATTGCTCTAAAACAGATTGCAAGTGAGTATTCAAGCTCAAGTATAGCACAAGTATAGCTTAGGTGTATTTTGGTGTCCTAAGGCATGTCCTATTTATAGGAGTGGCCTATGGATACTTAAGGACGTTCTAGACAACTTCTAGGGGCTTCTAAGTGCTTAACTAGCCGTTAGATATAAGTTAGGTGCATTAGTAACGGCTAGTTACTTTATTCTGCAGTTGCTGTCAGAGACCATCTCGGTCGACAATTTGTCGACCGAGATACCTACTCGGTCGAAGTTTTGTCGACCGAGAGGCTCTCTGGATCAACGTTCATTTGCAACTGCCAACTACTTTGTCAGCTGTGTCTAACGGCTACTTGGGTCATTCTCGGTCGAGAAGTTTGTCGACCGAGAGTGTCTCGGTAGAGGAGTTTGGTCGACCGAGATTGACCCTGTTTCAATCTTTCAATTTAGGCACTAAGTAAATGCATGAGTGTGCATATGTGATCCTATTTAAAAGGGATGACCTATCTAAGTGTGGTGATTGGCTAGGGAAGATCTAACGCTTGATTTACATGAGATCTAAGTACTTGTACATTATATGTTTGTACAAGTTTACAATTGATTACATTGCATGACATTTACAATCATTCAAGCGTATAGTTTCCCTAGAACTTTGTCATCCACTTTATTCCTGCAACACTCAAGTAGCACGTTAGATCAACAAGAATGAAATGTTTGTCATCATCGAAACAAAGGGATTTATCATAATATTCAATTTATCCAACAATCTCCCCCTTTTTGAAGATGACAAACATTTCCTAAATATGAAATAAGGAAATATAAAGCATGTGAGTTTCATACCTGAAAATTACCTTTTGTAGCCATTTATGTTTTGCAAGTGAGTGCTGGCCAAGATGTTATGAAACTCATTTATATTTTTGATTTTATATTCTTTCTCCCCCTTTGTCATTTCAAAAAGATATCCAAGTTGAATATTTAATTTTTCTTCTCCCCCTTAATTTTATATTATGCTCCCCCTTAAATAGATATCCTATTAGGAACATGGATTTTTGTCTAATTTATCCACAATTTGTTTCTCAATCATTTGCAAAGGATGTTAAGCTTTGAAATGATATGAGATTCCCTTAAGCTTATGATGAATGTATATTTATTTCTCATTTATCAAGGGATGTTAAACCCTAAATTCAATGAGAATCCTTTAATCTTAGAGTACATAAAAATGTCTCCAACCAAATGCAAGGGATGTTAAGCCCTGATTTGTTTAGAGAGTTCCTTTAAGTACAAGCTATATCATTTTTATGAAATTCATAGATTTCTTCATAATCAAGAGTAAAAATACTAAGGTCGTAACAAGCTTCAAATGATGTTTACAATGTTTTTCTAATCTTCTTAATCAATTAAATCAATTTGTTGTTATGAGCTCCCCCTTAATCTTATAATTTAAGCAGTTTGATGCTTCTAAGGTCACAAATAATTTTAAATTTTGATTTTGACCTTTATCAAAAGTATACTAAGATTAAGTGCAATAAAATGATGTCCAAATAAGCATTTTGTCAAAGCTTATTTTAGGTCGCCCTTGACTACGACCATAGCGCCCCTTGGTCATTTTAATTTTAACCAAGAGGCAAATTCTGCAGATTTCCAAGATAAACATTCATATGTGAAGTATAAATTCTGCAGATAGCTATAAATATCAATTTGAAGCATATTAAGATATACCTATTATGAAGACTTAATATTACATTCATTGTGAATGAGGTTTCATATGCTTTGCTATGGGTATTTAAATATCAATTCCCATTTCTTCTTATACCCTTATCATAAGATTCTTTAGAAACATATATTTTGAATGCAGGATTAATATCTTAAAGTCAAGATTTTTGCTTTTGATTTCTTAGAGCAACCAAATAGATAAAAACATTAATATTTTGTTCTAAGAGGCACCGTTTGGCTTGTCATAGCAACATCATCATCACAAGTTGTGTCCATAAGAATTATCTATTATGTCAAGATGACATTTGCAATTATCTAAATCACAATGATCCTTCATGATTTGAACATATGAATCAAAGCCTATTTTAAACCAATGAATCCATAATGATCATGATGAAGCATGTTAAGTGATTCTCAATATGAAAACATTTTCTTAAAAATGAATGCATGATTAATATCTCAAGTCTTTTTAAAGATATCAATTTGAGCAATTTTATAACATTTTGTTCTTTGCAAGCATTTTTAATAGTCATATCACCAATGAATTATTTTGCTTGCTTATCATCAAGAATTATACATGCAATTATCATTATCTATTTGTGTTAACACAACATCATGCTTAATGATGAAATAGTTAAAGCATGTCCATGATGTAATGATAGAACAATAGAATGATGAAATGCAGTGATTGTAATCATTTAAACACATGATTTCTATCTAGATAGATGCTTTAAAGAAAATCATGTAAAAACATTGTACAATAGGGATTTCTAAACTTGATTTTTAATTTTATCTTATTTAGAGAATGATGTCATTTATATTCAAAAAGATCTTCAACTTGTTTTGTAAAACAGTCATTAACAACAGATAGATAGCCATTGATCAATCAGTTGTTCAGTAATTTCACTGCAGACTGAAATCAGTGACCAGTTCGGTCGACAATTTCTCGACCGACTGACTGCTCAGTCAACGATTTCTCGACCGACAAGGTTTCTATTTTACCTACAGAACTATTTATTGATTTCAAGTAAAATGTAGACTATGTCTAAATCAATTATGCAGTTTAAGAATCAGTTTTAGTTGAGATAAAACATGTGAATATCAAAGTAACATTTAGATCAAATCTCAACTAATCATATTCAAAATGTTAAGTTTTGAGGACCTTAATTGAGATAAATTTTCAAGTTAGAGATTTTAGTTACTTAAATCATTTTGTTATCCCTTTATGTTAAGTTGAGATAGACATAAGGATGTGCAATTTAAAGTCTTCGGTCATATCTCAACTTAGTCTAATCAATTCAATTTGAGGGTTTTGGAACCCATACTAACTCAACATTCCTTTTCTTATATGGGCATGAAAAAGAGTAATGTCCAAGACGTGAGCAATAATGGCAACATATAGAATCAACCTCAAGTCTATTTCTATGGTTTTGTTCTAGGTTGTTCTTTTGTACAAATGTGGCTTGATGTGCTCGTGTCTTTCTCCAACTAGGTTGTTGATGAGATTTCCCTTTGGGCTTGTAGCCTAGTCCTCTTCTCCCAATTTGATGAAAGGAGTCATCCAATATTCTATCAAGGATTCCATTGTTGCTTAGCCTAGTAACTTCTTGTTGCAACTTAGCGATCTCATCCATTCTTTTCTTAATGTCTAGTTTTGCTTGATCTAGATTAGATGATAAAGAATTCCTTTCTTTCACTATATTATCATAATCTAGATGTGTACACAAAACAGGTTGTTTTTGAAAATCATTTAACCTTGCAAGTAATTCAACCTTTTCTTGGGATAGAATATCATAATTTGTTTCTAGAGAAAAAAGCTTTACATCACTATTACGTAGAGATGATTTCAAAGTATGATTTTCAGAAATAATGCTATCTTTTTCAAAACTAAGATCATTCAATTTAGCATATAGATCTTCTTTTTTGGATTTAAGAGCAAGAAGTCTAGTATTTAACTCATCGTTTGTTTTATTAGACTTCTTTAATTTCTTCTTGCACTCAATATACTTATTATGTGTTTCTTCAAGACTAGAAATTAGCTCTTCTTTTGATAAATCAAGAAGGCTTACCTCTTCTTCTTCTTCCTCATTGGTTGTAGCAATGAAACAATTCTTATGGACCTCTTTCTTCTTTTCTTTCCATGGACAGCCGATTGTTGTATGGTTCGTTCCTAAACACCAATTGCAGCTTGTTGAAAGTTGGTCCAAGTTGCTCCTTTGCCTGCGGTTGTAGTCACCTCCACCCTTCATTCTTCAAGACCTGGTTAGGGTTCCTTGAAGCCTGCTCTGATACCAATTGAAAATATACTAGAGCGGGGGTGAATAGATTTTTTGAATTATTTTAACAATTTATTGAATTCAAACAACCACAATTGAAATTGGACAAGGAGACACAAGGTTTAGAGTGGTTCCAACTATAGCAAATACTATAGCCGTCAATCCACTACCCGATTTCTTACCCAACCGGGATTTGAAAAGAAATTTATTTTATTACCTCGCAAGGACTTTACATAAAATACAATTTCTTTTCCCAAACCCTTCAAGCAGCCTTCACCTAGAAGTAATCGCCCAACCTTGAAGCAGCCTTCCCTTGAAGTAGATGCACCAACTCCCGTTGCACCAGCCTTCTGAAGTAGCTTCCCGTGCGATAGCCTTCTTGAAGTAGCTTGAAGTCCCCTTCTCCACCTGAGAAGTCAACCCTCTCCAATCCGCAGCCTCCAACCCTAGGAGTAGCAAGGAGAGTACAAAAGATAAAAAGGAACAAGAAGGAAAACAGAAATTACAATACCGTTGTAAGCACAAGGCTTGATTTTCCTATATCAAGCATTTAGATCTCCTAACCAATGTGTATGACAATGTGATTGTAGTGGATAGGAGATACTAGCCTATAGGACACGAAATGGGAGCAATAGGAATGAATGGCAAGTGTAGGCATTGCTCTATTGCTCTAAAACAGATTGCAAGTGAGTATTCAAGCTCAAGTATAGCACAAGTATAGCTTAGGTGTATTTTGGTGTCCTAAGGCATGTCCTATTTATAGGAGTGGCCTATGGATACTTAAGGACGTTCTAGACAACTTCTAGGGGCTTCTAAGTGCTTAACTAGCCGTTAGATATAAGTTAGGTGCATTAGTAACGGCTAGTTACTTTATTCTGCAGTTGCTGTCAGAGACCATCTCGGTCGACAATTTGTCGACCAATATACCTACTCGGTCGATGTTTTGTAGACCGAGAGGCTCTCTGGATCAACGTTCATTTGCAACTGCCAACTACTTTGTCAGCTGTGTCTAACGGCTACTTGGGTCATTCTCAGTCGAGAAGTTTGTCGACCGAGAGTGTCTCGGTCGAGGAGTTTGGTCGACCGAGATTGACCCTGTTTCAATCTTTCAATTTAGGCACTAAGTAAATGCATGAGTGTGCATATGTGATCCTATTTAAAAGGGATGACCTATCTAAGTGTGGTGATTGGCTAGGGAAGATCTAACGCTTGATTTACATGAGATCTAAGTACTTGTACATTATATGTTTGTACAAGTTTACAATTGATTACATTGCATGACATTTACAATCATTCAAGCGTATAGTTTCCCTAGAACTTTGTCATCCACTTTATTCCTGCAACACTCAAGTAGCACGTTAGATCAACAAGAATGAAATGTTTGTCATCATCGAAACAAAGGGATTTATCATAATATTCAATTTATCCAACAAACCGGTCCTTGGTCCAAGTTCCATACCGTGGCAATTGAAATTGAGTAAATCGATCCAAATTATATGCTAAAAACATACATAGTGTATTAAGGTTTAGTTAAGGGTGCATTTGATATCCGAATGACCCCAAATTTTGAGGGTTGCCTAATTAAAATATGAGGAACTCCATTATAGGATTAGATTTGGGTTTTGAGGTTACTTTAGTTATTATTTAATCATAGTTCATAATTCATTCAATTAATGAAATGAATTAGATCTAATGGTCAAAGATGGTCAAACCTTCCACCTAGACTTGATACTAGTCTTATATGATACTCAAGTATATTCTAATTCACAAATCGAGGGTAAAGTAATCTAAATTATCATTATTGCTAATAAGTTTCCCAATTGAGGTATTAAGGTAGCAATATCATATGACTTCATTTCTCTGAATAATGAAATGAGTCAATCTAGATTTTGAAGAACAAAATATGGTTTCATTTATTCTAACACAGGGAAATATAGATATTCAAAGGTAGTCAATGGAAAAAATGGGGAAAGGAGATTGGATATCCACATAATCAAATAGGGGCCTAGAAGAATAGAGGATTAACCTATATGTCTGGAATCGAGTATGTTACAACACTCCACCCCTTAAAGAGGATTTTGTCCCCAAAATCCATCCACGTATGGTATGGTATGCTAAGTTATACTTTTAACCGAGTTATAAATTTCTAGTGTACTTAATGTAGGGGATCATAACATACTACTCATGTCACACTTATGGTCTACTCTCAAGGTGAAACTACATGTCTCCATGCGTCATGTATCCATTAATTTGATTATGGTAGATATTGGGCTAGAAAAGTTACAACAAGACCTAAGATTATGTCAACCAATTTGTATCCATTAGGGCTACCTACAATGTTATCATAGTTTTTCCATTCTTTGATTATGATCCACATAATTTCTCTTGTTATCATCATCATCAAAATAACAACATCATCATTATCATCTACTCACCATCCTCATTATCAATATCACTGAAATAATCACCTACTCCTTGTCATCATCATTATCAACATTATCATCATCATCATCATCATCCTCATCCTCATCATCACCATCATCAACAACAACATCATCATCACCACCATCATCAGCATATCATTAATATTATCATTAATAATAGTAACTTTATGTATGACGTGGATATATTTCTTGTTTTCCTTGCAGTATGGGTTATATCTTAAATTGAAATATTTATAGATTTATCAAGGGGGATGAATTATGAGGTGTCACATAACAAAGACAACACATATACTTTAATAGGCGCATTAGGGTTGGGGTGTAAGTTTAGGGTTTTGTTATCCATCAGATTTTCTCGTTCCTATATCAGCACTATAGTGTGTTGTATGAAACTTACTAAATTTCTCATTCATGAGTTAACTTTACTCATTACATTAGACATGTTTTGACTAATGTGTAGTCAATCCCTTTACACTTCTATTTATCATGGTCACATGGGAAATGTTTAGAAATTCCATCACACCTAGCATGTTCACCCTAGCCTATACTGTATAGTCATCCTTGCCATTTAATTATTAGCAATTTTGAGGTATAAGATATTAATTAGAGCTTTTAAGTGTAATTTTTATTTTACCTCAATCTGAATTAAATATCCTTTAAGTATAACTCAAGATAAAATTTAAAATTTATTTTCATCATCTAAGTAACATTTAGAATGGTATGGTTAGAAAGGCTCGTCTGGAATTCCTAGTCTGGCAATCTCTACATATGTTGGACATTATTACAAGGAGTTATCCAAATTTTACTTATTGTAGCTATTATTAACCTAATTATTCCTTAAGTTAGTTTGATCCCTAACGAATAAATTGTACAGAACTCCACCCCTCAAAAGGTTCAAACTATAACTTAGTGCATAACCTAGAGGGGAAAATGGGTGGATCTACTAGGTCTTATATATAAAACTAACCATGTCAGTCTTAGGCCTAGGGTATTAGGGTTGAACGTGTCAACTAAGGGTACTTCACTAAAGACCTTCTCTACTACTAAACTTACTTGTGGTGGTGACTTAGTTCTGAAAATCATCGATGAGATCATAAAAAAATAAAAATAAAAATCTTTTGTACATATAATTTAATAACGAAAATAAGTTTTAGCGATAAAGGACTGGCGACGAAGATGTAAAATTGGTGCCAAAATCGATCCAAGAACCAAGTCAGACACCTTCCACAACCTGAAACATACATTAGTATCCTATAACCACTTCCTTCTACAAAAGGGGTCTGATCCTCCTATCACTTAAAAGGTCATGTGAGCATTCTCTAATATGCAAGAAATGAGAGAGAGAAGGGTGTATATTTCTCATAGCCAATAACCAGTCAAAACCAACCCAAGCATTACATCCACCATTTCCTACGTCATTCTTAATCATAATCCCCACTACCTCATCCTGAGTCCTAATTGAAACATGAGATTACCCAACATGATAGGTAGTGATTTAGGGTTTTCTCCACCATAGTTCCTTCACATGATAAGATAACCTATATAGTCTAGATACCCATCTCAATCACTAGGTAAACCAAGTACTCTGAGAGAGGTGATAATTTAAGTATGCTTACTATAACATTTAGATCCATCAATCAATTCCAATACACAAGAATAACAATCCCAATGAGGATGGAATTTAGCCCTTGAGGGGATGGCATTAGGGCATAGCTATCCTAATATAATCACATTGAGGACAAGGCATGCTATAAATAAAGTTGATCTGGTTTAGAATAACACTTAACATCAAAGGAATCTTAACCCTAATCTTAATTTAGGATTTTGTATTTTCCATTCATGCATGCTCAGTAACTAAGTGGATGTATGTTAGGCATGCTTAAACAACGTCAAATGAAAGAGGTCTCATGTGATAACTAGGGTTCTCAAAAGCTAAGTCTCAACCACACTGTGGTTTGGGGGAGTGGAAACCTCCAAATAATGTAGGGATTAAAACCCTGTTTGGAAATAATCAAGATTAGGTACATCAACTACCTCCAACGAGACGCCTAAATACCCAATTAAGGAACAATATAGGATAACTTGAAATAGTCAAGTTACCGACTGCTTTTGGCTCCACTCAAATGATTTAATACAAGAGCCATGTAATAATAAAGAAGTAGAAACATAACTATTACAAAGTCACTTCATGATTCATTTATACAATTGTTCCTCACCATAATAGGTGATTTTACAAAAACTTGAACGAAGTACAACTAAACCAGTAACAGAGGGTAACATAGCCATTCCAAGCTATCCTTAAGTTCATGTCGTGTTAGTGGTATTTTTGAGCTCTTGTCTTCCAATGTACCTAAACTTGGGTGAAAGGGAACATCACCCATCACATAGGAAACAATAAAGAGGTAAGTAAAGGCTGAGTATGTACATATATAAAACACTTTGGGCATTATGTAGGGTTAAAAGTGCAAAAAGAGATGTTCCCACAAGAAAAGGGGGCTATTTTCTATTAGGTATGTTCAAGAGAAAAGTAACAAAATAAATGAGGCATATTGAATTCAGATTACAAACATGATAATAAAGAGTGTCTTGCCATAACAATCATCCACAGATTCATATAAAAACAACAAATATTTGCATGCATAACAATGTAGACTAAATATACCTAAAATAGGGTCATAACACCATATGATCATGGCCTAAAAGAAATAAGGGTGGAAACACACACCCCGGGCGGAAACGCACACCCTATATAAGTATGGTTGTACATAAGTACCACTATTCTAGATATTCTAGTCAAACATGTAGCATGCATAAAATAGAGAGGCAAGACTAGTATTTCAATCATTTTTTTTATAAAAAGGCATTTGTAGCAAGTGGGGTACAAGTACCCTTATAAACAAGGTAGTCCAAAAATCCAAAATGATATAATGAGTCAATATCAGGAATAATAAATGTTTAAGAATTTAGATTTCATAAGGAATAACACTTCTAAAGATGCCTCATTGAAAGAAGTAGGTTTTAGTCAAATAATGTCCAAAATAAAATAGAGGATGTACATACCTTATGATCAGACCTAAATATTCAGTAACACCTCCTAAGCTCAGGGTCAAGGTTGTCTCAACCTAGACACAATATATGTGCATTCAATTAATATAAAATGCATTAAATCCCTTGCTTAGAAATTGACCCTATAGTAGGTTGCAAATCTGGGTGTGAAACCTATCCCAATAAATCCATCGTATTTTCCTGATTTCAAAAATGTATATATATGCCCTATTTGGATAAACGGTTAATTTCTTGTGAATTTTACAAGTTAATCCTAATTTCTGAGGGAAAATAAAAATGATTTGTGAAAAGGCGATGATGCCCTCAAATGAAATTGCGCTAATGCAGTGCGATATATCGAAAACTATATGGGATAATTGGCCTTCATGTCACGGGGTCAACCTGTCAAAGAATTGTGAGATTACACAAATGCCCCTACTGGGCATGACAAAAACATGTTCACCCATGGACGAGACTGTGTTTTCACACCAGGGATTGACTTCCCTGTCTCTCGTGCCATGGCACTGTAGTGGAGCTTGGCTCAAGCTCTTAGCACTGGACTGGCCTCCGACTAGTAGTTCTCACACCAGAAGTCTAAAGCAGAAGTTACAAAGAGGTTGGGATGAACTCAGTGAGCACTACTCACGTACAGGTTGGCGATGAGGTGAAGAAGGATACCCAAACCAGAAAGCACGGAACCAGGGGAATCTAGAGGTCAAAATTAGCTTAATAAGGTCTGACGGGGGTACGAAAGCATGTATGTCCTTCTACTGGACCCGATGAACTCACCGGTCATCCTCCTAGGGTCAGAGACTTGCGGAGTCCCTCTCGACGGCGCAACAAAATAGGGGAGGTCGGCAGCGCTAGTCGACCAGGCAAAAGAGACAAAATCACAGCAAGGTAAATGCACAAAAAGATAGAGCGAGGGTCCGAGATGGTTACCTCGCGGACGATTATACTAAGGTGAAGAGCACAATAGCTTCTCGTAGTTTCTCACCAGAGAAGAAGGTCGACAATGGCAGTGGCTCCAAAGCATCCAGACGAGCAATTGATTGAAGGGAAACTGAGAAGAGGCACCTTGTATCATTTCTGGAGTGGTGGAGAAGAAGTGGTGGCGTCCAAGTGGAGATTCGATGAGCTGGAGAAATGCAATGGTGGCTGCTCGAGGCCTAAAAAGGGTGTTTTTGCCTCAGGGTTCTTTAGAGGCCAAGTAAGGGGTCGATGGGCTCATGTTGATGCATGGAGTTTGTTGGCAAAGAAATCACGATGAATCGGAGACTGGTTTGATCACAGGGCGACCGGGTGATAGGCGCGCACTGCTGCCATTAGAATCGTGCGTAAGACGGAGGTAGGGGATGACTGAGTCCCGCTACCCGACTTGAGCCACTCGCAAGAACAGAACTGGTCTTTGGACCACGGTCCAGACCGTGACAATTTTGAAATTGAGTAAATCGATCCAAATTACATGCTAAAAACATACATAGTATATTAGGGTTCAGTTAAGGGTGCATTTGATATCTGAATGACCCCAAATTTTAAGGGTTGACTAATTAAAATATGAGGAACTCGATTATAGATTAGATTTGGGTTTTGAGGTTACTTTAGTTATTATTTAATTATAGTGCATAATTCATTCAATTAATAAATGAATTAGATCTAATGGTCAAAGATGGCCAAACCTTCCACCTTGACTCGATCCTAGTCTTATATGATACCCAACTCTATTCTAATTCACAAATCAAGGGTAAAGTAATCTAAATTATCATTATTGCTAATAAGTTTCCCAACTGAGGTATTAAGGTAGCAATATCACATTACTTCATTTCTATGGATCATGAAATGAGTCAATCTAGGGTTTGAAGATCAAAATATGGTTACATTTATTCTAACATAATGAAATATAGATATTCAAAGGTAGTCAACAGAAAAAGGGGGAAAGGAGATTGGATATCCACATAATCAAATAGGGGCCTAGAAGAATCGAGGATTGGCCTATATTTTTGGAATCGAGTATGTTACAACACTCCACCCCTTAAATAGGATTTTGTCACCGAAATCCATCCACTTATGGTATGGTATGCTAAGTTATACTTTTAACCAAGTTATAAATTTCTAGTGTACTTAATGTAGGGGTTCATAACATACTACTCATGTCACACTTATGGTCTACTCTCAAGGTGAAACTATATGTCTCCATGTGTCATGTATCCGTTAAATTTATTATGGTTGATGTTGGGCTAGAAATGTTACAACAAGACCTAGGATTATGTCAACCAATTTGTATCCAGTAGGGCTACCTACAGTGTTATCATAGTTTTGCCATTCTTTGATCATGATCCACATAATTTCTCTTGTTATCATCATCATCAAAATAACAACATCATCATTATCATCTACTCACCATCCTCATTATCAATATCACCGACATCATCACCTAACCCTCCTCATCAACATTATCAACAATATCATCATCATCATCATCCTCATCATCATCAAAAACAACATCATCATCACCATCATCATCAACATATCATTAATATTATTTTTAATAATAGTCACTTTATGTATGATGTCCATATATGTCTTGTTTTCCTTTTAGTATTAGGGTTATATCTAAAAGTGAAATATTTATAGATTTATCAAGGGGGATGAATTATGAGGTATCACATAACAAAGACAACACATATACTTTAATAGGTACATTAGGGTTGGGGTGTAAGTTTTGGGTTTTGTTTTCCAACGGATTTTTGCATTCCTATATCAAAACTATAGTGTGTTGTATGAAACTTACTGAATTTCTCATTCATGAGTTAACTTTACTCATTACATTAGACATGTTTTGAATAATGTGTAGTCAATCCCTTTACACTTCTATTTTTCATGGTCACATGGGAAATGTTTAGAAATTCCATTACACTTAGCATGTTCACCCTAGCCTATACTGTATAGTCATCCTTGCCATTTAATTATTAGCAATTTTGGGGTATAGGATATTAATTTGATCTTTTAAGTGTAATTTTTCATTTACCCCAATCTGAATTAAATATCCTTTAAGTATAACTCAAGATAAAATTTGAAAATTTATTTTAATCATCTAAGTAATATTTAGAATGGTATGGTCAGAAAGGCTCGTCTAGAATTCCTAGTTTGGTAGTCTCTACATATGTTAGACATTATTACAAGGAGTTAACCAAATTTTACTTATTGTAGATATTATTAACCTGATTATTTCTTAAGTTAGTTTGATCCCTAACGAATAAACTGTACGGAACTCCACCCCTCAAAAGGTTCAAACTATAACTTAGTGCATAACCTAGAGGGGAAAAAGGGTGGATCCACTAGGACTTATATATAAAACTAACCATGTCAGTCTTAGGCCTAGGGTATTAGGGTTGAACATGTCAACTAAGGGTACTTCACTAAAGAGCTTCTCTACTACTCAACTTACTTGTGGTAGCGACTTGGTTCTGAAAATCATCGATGATATCATAAAAAAGAAAAAAAAATCTTTTGTACATATAATTTAATAACGAAAATAAGTTTTAGCAATAAAGGAATGGTGATGAAGATGCAAAATTGGTTCCAAAATCGATCCGAGAACCAAGTCAGACACCTTCCACAACCTAAAACATACATTACTATCCTATAACCACTTCCTTCTACAAAAGGGGTCTGATCCTCCTATCACTTAAAAGATCATGTGGGTATTCTCTAATATGTAAGCAATGAGAGAGACAAGGGTGTATATTTCTCATAGCCAATAACCAGTCAAAACCTACCCAAGCATGACATCCACTATTTCCCACGTCATTCTTAATCATAATCCCCACTACCTCATCCCAAATCCTAATTGAAACATGAGATTGCCCAACATGATAGGTAGTGATTTAGGGTTTTCTCCACCATAGTTCCTTCACATGATAAGGTAACCTATATAGTCCAGATACCCATCTCAATCACTAGGTAAACCAAGTACTCTGAGAGGTGATAATTTAAGTATGCCTACATAAACATTTAGCTCCATCAATCAATTCCAATACACAAGAATAACAATCCCAATGAGGGTGCAATTTATCCCATGAGGGGATGGCATCAGGACATAGCTATCTTAATATACTCACATTGAGGAAAAGGAATGCTATAAATAAAGTTGATCTAGTTGAGGATAACACTTAACATCAAAGGAATTTTAACCCTTATATAAATTTAGGATTTTGTATTTTCCATTCATGCATTCTTAGTAACCAAGTGGATGTATGTTAGGCATGCTTAAACAATGTCAAATGAAAGAGGTCTCATGTGATAACTAGGGTTCTCAAAAGATAAGTCTCAACCACACAATGGTTTGGGGGAGAGGAAACCCCCAAATTAAGTAGGGATTAAAACCCTGTTTGGAAATAAACAATATTAGTTACATCAACTACCTGTAACGGGACACCTAAATACCCAATTAAGGAACAATATATGATAACTTGAAATAGTCAAGTTACCGACTATTTTTGGCTCTGATACCATTTTGTAAAGCATGGGTCCCGAAAGGGGATCCACTCAAATGATATAATACAAGAGCCATGTAATAATAAAGTAGCGGAAACAAAACTATTACAAAGTCACTTCATGATTCATTTATACAATTGTTCCTCACCATAATAGGCAATTTTATAAAAACTTGAACTAAGTACAACTAAAGCCAGTAACAGAGGGTAACACAACCATTCCAAGCTATCCTTAAGTTCATGTCGTATTAGTGATCTTTTTGAGCTCTTGTCTTCCAATGTACCTAAACCTGGGTGGAAGGGAGCATCACCCAGAACATAGGAAACAATAAAGAGGTCAGAAAAGGTTGAGTATGTACATATATAAAATACTTTGGGCATTTTATAGGGTTAAAAGTGCAAAAAGAGATGTTCCCACAAGAAAAGGGGGCTATTTGCAATTAGGTATGTTCAAGAGAAAAGTAACAAAAGAAATGAGGCATATTATATTCAGATTACAAACATGATAATAAAGAGTGTCTTTCCATAACAATCATCCAAGATTCATATTAAAATAACAAATATTTGCATGCATAATAATGTAGACTAAATATACCTAAAATAGGGCCATAACACCATAGGATCATGGCCCAAAATAAATAAGGGTTGAAACACACACCCCGGGTGGAAACGCATGCCCTATATAAGTATGGTTGTACATAAGTACCATTATTCTAGATATTCTAGTCAAACATGTAGCATGCATAAAATAGAGAGGCAAGACTAGTATTTCAATCAATTTTTCATAAAAAGGCATTTGTAGCAAGTGGGGTACAAGTACCCTTATAAGAAAGCTAGTCTAAAAATCCAGAATGATATAATGAGTCAATATCAGGAAATATAAATGTTCAAGAATTTAGATTTCATAAGGAATAATAGTTCAAAAGATGCCTCATTAAAAGAAGTAGGTTTTAGTCAACTAATGCCCAAAATAAAATAGAGGATGTACATAACTTATGATCAGACCTAAATATTTAGTAACACCTCCTAAGCTCAGGGTCAGGGTTGTCTCAACCTAGACACAATATATGTGCATTCAATTATTATAAAATGCATTAAATCCCTTACTTAGAAATCGACCCTACAGTAGTTTACAAATCTAGGCGTGAAACCTATCCCTAGAAATCAGTCATAATTTCCTAATTTCAAAAATGTATATATATGCCCTATTTGGATAAACGGTTAATTTCTTATGAATTTTACAAGTTAATCCTAATTTCTAGTGTACTTAATGTAGGGGGTCATAACATACTGCTCATGTCACACTTATGTTCTACTCTCCAGGTGAAATTATATGTCTCCATGTGTCATGTATCCATTAATTTGATTATGGTAGATGTTGGGCTAGAAAAGTTACAACAAGACCTAGGATTATGTCAACCAATTTGTATCCATTAGGGCTACCTACAGTGTTATCATAGTTTTACCATCCTTTCATTGTATCAAGAACTAGGCTGGCTAACCAAACAACCCTTAACTTTTCAACGCATCTGGTTTCATCTGAGTGTTATCCAAACACCTCTCCTTTTCAAACTTAGGGTTAGCCAAACAAATGCTTCTAACTTCTAGTCAAACAAGTCTTAACCAGAGCATTCATTACCACCTCTCATCCTTAGGTATTAGGTAACATTGAAGACATACACTTCCATGTATTTCACTTATTATATTACCTCAAACTCCATGTCTATCTCTATTAAGAACACTCTCTGATTTCATCATCATGGTGACCAAACTCAACCTGGTATAACTTGTAAGTTCTACATAGCTCATCAAAGAAACTTCCTCCTAAGGGGACTACCTCATTCCTCTTAGTGTTTGCAAGACATCTAACATTCATTCACTTTATCGTGGTAAGATATCTTCTCTATCCCCATTTCTCGTGGAAACGCTCCAACCTACATCATCTCTTATCCTTGGTGTATGACATGCATAATGTACTATCTCTCACCCCCATAACAAGAGGAAATAAGCATTTGGCTGCAGTCCAAATACAGAGTTCTTCCTGTTCCAAGAGTAGAGATGGTGCATCCCACCTTGCCAGTACACCTTTAAATCTATGTTGCAACGTGCCACATATGTCTCTTCATCACAAACATCATGATATCAAACTAGTCTTGAACCTACTGAGGTTTATATCCTTGGTCACCTCCTCCAGGTCTATAGGGTACCGACTCTTTTGGGGTCATCCCTCTTCCCTCATGCATCAAGAGAGTGCCCTACTCATCTGCCCTTTGGGTCCCATGAGTTCATGAAGGTGATCAATCTCCTAACCCATGGCCCTCAGACAAAGATAGATGTTACCTCCCGACCCTATGGTCATGTGCAACTGGGGAATTAGGCAACTCCTACTTTCATCGGTCTTATTCCTACCTGACCCTAGGATAGACTTAGGATTCTCCATTATAGTACATGTTCACTTAGAATCTTACCCAAGTCTTCATCATCTTTCTTTCTGCATTGATGGGATGACTCTCATCTGTTCATAGGCATTATGGAAACCTGCCTACCTTGGTCAAGCCCCATACTGGTTACCTCCATGGCAATGCAATAGAGATGGATATCTATGGGTCTATAGATTCAATCTCATACTATGTACTTTTCACTTAGCTTCTCAAGATCCTATGAGACTTCTTTAGTTTACCTTAAACCAACAAAACTGATATACACCCTTCCAAAGGGGTCCCTCTCCCAGGATGGGAGGAAACTATCTCTTGACAACAAGGTCACAAAAACTCTTAGGTCTAGGGTTTACATCCACATGAGCTTACTTAACCCTAGCAAGCTATTAAGGCACAAGCAGATCACCTATTGTACCATGCTAGGTCATACTTGTCCTCTTTCCTTCATGTTGGATCAAGATCATACCTTTCTTTATCATCATCCTAGCTGTGAGGGGTCCATCAAACACACCTTAAACTTAAGGGGCTTCCCCGTTTTCCTCTATACATGAGGAGTACCATGCTCACTTCTATAGAAACTCAACTTCCCATTATGAGCATTAGGTACACCACTTCCCCCTCTTAGGCCTAGGAACCCTAGGTTCACCTGTAGGTGTCCAACCTCATGCTCTATCCCTTAACTACGAACCAAGCATGCAAAAGGCATGACATGCACTTCCTGTAATCCTTCGAATCGAGCATCACTTAGGGTTGGGTCCTCCTTAAGGACAACCAACAAGGTACAAGGCCTCATAACCTGCTACTAAACTTTTCTAGGTCTAAGGAACTCTTCTTCCTACCTCGGAAGGTAAACATCTATACCATAGGCACGTAGGTACCAGAAGCTTCATCTTTTCTCAAGGGTTTGGTTCCTCTAAAGACAACCAAGGTATCATCAACTTTCAGGGATCGATCATGAGGCAACCACTATCATCCATTGTTCAGGGTTTTAGGCTTCCAACCTTCTTGTTGGGTTTCCTGCTCTCTCTCTAGAGCTAAAACTACAACCAACCTCTCTATAAGAGGTCCTTTCTTCATGAAGGATCATCCTCAAAAGCATGTTCTACATGGGTGAAGCCTAGGTTCGAACTTATAGTTGCTCAAGATCATCCATAACCCTTAATGCTCCATCATAATTCCTTATCCAGGGTTTCATCCTACTGTCAGTACTATGACGTGCCCTAGGTTACAGCTATGCCCTACTTGCACAAGCTCATAGGGTTTCTAAGGTCCTTCACTAACATCATCATCCAAGGAGTTGTCCCTTACCTTAACATGTACGACCCTTCCCAGGGTTGGGTTGCCAAAGGTGCTAGGTCACCCATGGATCGTATGGCATCCCAAAGGCATGTCCTTTAAAACACCTGGTCCAACTCATCTTCTCTATAACCTTCACTTAGGGTTAGGGTTAACATCATCCTCAGAGGATGTACCAGGTTTCTACCTGCAATGGAGATATCTATCTCCAAGACTAACTTATCCTCCTGACAAGAGGGTCTAGCCTCAGGTCTCTTCTGAGGACATGACATCTTATGTCATGCGTCCTAAGCATGTATCTATTATTTATTTTGCGCTTAATCTATTAAGCTTATGTCCATGACATCTTATTTACATATCTTTCATTAATTTAGTGGAGGATTTCTTAAACCTTATTAACCTTACCCATACCTCAAGAGGGTGAGGAGAAGAAAGAAAACCCTAATCCTTTAGGTCCTTATCATAATTTTGTAATGAGAAGGGATGAATAAGATGAGAAGTCCTAAAGGTATCTTATTTCGATTCATACCCTAAGACTTTAGCCAGGCGGTCACACGGGTCCGGGACTCCTCGTATTCCGACTATCGGTGCGGAGGAAAATCTTGCCAGCCCCCGGTCGTGATCCCTTTCTAGATACCTCCGTCTTTCGGATACTCCTCTAATAACTCCCTTGGGTTCTATGGAGTTTGTAAAATTTAATAATTATTAATGGTTAACTGAGGAACCCAGGCTCTGATACCAAATGTTATGACCTCACCTTTCAGTAACCCCCAATTAAGGGAGACTAAGAGGTTGAAGCCGCACCCATTAATCCCGGATCAAAGGTTTGACATATAACCATAAACAATTATTAAATTCTAACAGACTATACTGAAAATGGTAATAAAATTTTTCTTTACATACCTTTTGAAACTTGGATCTCTAAACTTCTATCCACACCGATACTAATCTATCTAATCCTCCTTTGTACTTTAATTCTCTTTTAGTATCACATGTGCCACTTTACTGTTTGTTCTTTTCATTGTACCTAAAACACCGACAAACAAAACGTCGGTCAGCCGAAGCTGGTATGTGGGGAAAAAGTAGATAATCATGCAACTATGATAACCATGTAATCATTCAATTAATCATTTAACAACCAAGATTACGTTTTAAGCCAAACTACTCAATCCATACCTATCCACAACTCTGTGTTGTCCCTGTAAGGACTTATATGGTACCTCTATAAAGGTGACTTGATGGACCTACCCTCTAGGCATCCAAAGTCTTTCATGACCTGATGGGCCTACCCTCTAGGTAGCCATGTACTAGGTCATCCATTACGACACAGAGGGGAATAATGATTGAGCTAGTAGGCATATACATTATGTTATAGTCATAGTCACTTTATACTTGCCAGAAATAAATAAACATTCAACAGTTTAGTTGCATTCAATGCGATTAAACATTCGGGAATCCATCGGAAAACCTAAAGCGGTTATTCATAAGTAACCACATACCTGTATTGCAGGTTATTCGACAAATACTTCAGGTATATACAATCAAGCCAATCAACCGGTCCAAGCAAGTAATTCAATCATCATATAATTCCTAAAAAGAATATGTACTCTATCCATCACACACTTCATCAAGATTCTTTCTATTCAACTTGAAATTGCTTCCTATCCATTTTATGGTTTCATTTTGCAATTAGGGTTTTAGTTCATCTTTTATTATTCAAAACCCTAATTATCCCATCTATTCCTCAATATTAAGGTTATCTTAACAACATATAACCCTATTTTTAGATTAAAGGCACCATTAACCATTAATTAAGTTTATTAATCCTCTTTTACATAAAAGATACTATTTTTATCCTTTTAGTCTATGACAAAGTCATTATGCTCATCAATTCATAGTTCATCATGTTCTAAGTCGCATATGAACTCTATTTGTCATTAATTTCACATTAATCCACTAGAAAACCCTACTTATCAAATTAAGGGTTTTCATCCATAGTTAGGAGCTTTTACACTTGAAAGAGCTTAGAACCATCAATTAACAACATATTTTCACATTATTCAAGTTAAACATGATTTTCTCTTTATTTACCCTAAATTAGGGTTCCTACATGTATTATCCTTCATACATAGACTAAAACCCTAAATTAGTCTACTTTTCATGTAAAACAAATTGAAACTCTATTTTAATGTTCAACATGTTAATACTTCTCAAATTAACCTACTAAACCTTAAAGATTCGTCCTTTATACGCAATTAGGGTTTCTAATTAACTTTTAATACTTTTTCTACCACATTTATATACTTTTGCCATTAGGAACGAAATCAGGTTCTAAAACTATTTTTATTAGGTTCCTCATATTTTTCTGGTTAATTTTCATATATTAAATTTATCCATCGGAGCTTCCTAGCAATTTCTAGGATTTTTGCAAGTTAATCACTTAATTGACCAATTGAGAACTGACACGTCAGCATTATTAACTTACCAAAAATCAGTGCAGAAAAAGGAAGAAAAGACTTGGCCACCCTTGGGTCATGTACGTGCGAGCAAGGGTAATAGAGTCTTTCGACTCTATCTCATCCCCTTCCTTGCAGACGCGTTCTGCGCGACCTGCGCTCCCTGCTGCAACGCTGCTCGACAACCGATCACCATGCCTACCACCGCCAACTTCGCTGCTCGTACCCCCAGCCACCAGACACCATGGCAACGTCCCTCCAGCCGCCCAGCGGCCCAACACAAGGTCAATTCTCAACCGCCTTCTGCTGTCGTAGAGCGCCCAACGTCCATGGAAACGATGCAAGCGGGGAGAACGACCATGTCCATCCATCGGCCCTCCGAGGCGGGAAAGGACCCAGAACAGACGTCGGGGTCGAAGAGGAGTGTTGTGTCCTCCCGACAGGACCGTCGCTTCGACCCCCTTCTCCTCCCGGTCTACTCTCTCCGATGACAGGCGGGTGCCGAGCACCGCATCTAAGCAAAGAAGGGACGCCACGAATCAGTCCGCAGGTGAGGCATGCCAAGAATAGAACCTCAATGTGCGTTGTTCGTGCTAGAACCAACCGTTCTTGGGGTAATCTTAGGGTTAAGGAGGAAACGGTGGAGGAAGAAGACGCATGAAGGTGAGGGGTGTGCGTCTTGCGCAAGGGCCACCATATACATATACAGATTTCTCCCAACAACCTCTCTCTCTCTCCCCTACGTTCTAGCTTTCTTCTTTTATTGCGGTGCATCAAGATCCTACAAGGAAAATTAGTAATCATGTTAAGTATCGTTACTTTTCCAACCCATCTCCACGTCTCCTCTCTTTCCTTAGATAGCAAAAGACGATTTCTTTATCACTAAGGAAAGGGATATTCCCTCATACTCCTTTGTTATAGGCACATATCACTTGATATACCTAATCAATTTATCATTTTTATGTACACCAAACCGTATAAGGGTGGTAGGTATATATATGGGAACATGCTTATTTCGCTATTCCTTTCTTTCTATTTCCCTTTATTTTGACTTCTCTCTCCATTAGTAACCACATGTAAACGAAATCTAAACAAATATGGTCATCATTTTCAGTTCTAGAGATTTCCAAATATTTTTCATAAATATTTTACTTAATATCCATTATCTTGTATCTTTCTTCATTTCTTATTAAAATATCTCTTTGTGAGGACTTCTTTTTATTTCTCTTTTATTTTCGTCATTTGCATTCCTTTTAATATTAGAAACCTCATGGATACGAAATTTCCCCAAGAAATCTCATTTATGCCTCTTTCCCCTCATTTTCCACCTTTTCTCATTATCTTCCCATTTCTTTCTTCATAAAGAAAAACTTAATTAATCTTTTCTTTTCTTATTGCTTTCTTTTGCAACCTTGGTCTCCTTGGCACCCAAGGAACCCAAGAGGCATGAAATCCTCTTTAGATTTGCCTTCTAGCGGTTTCCACATATTTCCTTTCTCAAATTCTCAATTATTCCTTAATCAATTGAAATTCCTTTTTATTGGGCCCAATAGCCAATAAAGCCCACAAAGCAACCAATCAAGGCTATTGTGAATGGAATCCATTTATTCAAAACAAATCATATCATTATTTGTTCAATTATCTTTAATATAAGAAATTACATTTCTCACTAATTGAACCCAAAAATTGGGGTTATAACATCCTTCCCCTCTTATAGGAATTTTATCCTCAAAATTCAGGCAAGCAAACAAACAATTCAGGATAAGACTTTTCCATGTCCATCATTGGCCCCTATGTGGCTTTGTCGTACTCATGGCATTTTCAAAGAACTTTTATCATCACATATTCTTTTCTCTGAGTCCTTTCATCCCGGCGTCTATAAACTGCACAGGTGACTCAGGCCATGTCAGCCTCCCTTGGGGCTCACTAGGTTCATTGCTCAGCACATGGTCGGGTACCTCACATAGTTCTCTAAATTTGACACATGGAACTCATCACACATTACTTTATCCTGAGGGGTATGGTCAAACTTAACCTTCTCCATCCATCTCTAATGGACCCATGTATCGGGGACTCAACTCTCTTAGTTATAACTTAGAGGGGTCGGATTTTCATGTCACATTTTCTCCCACAGTAACTTGTATGTCAGTCTACTTTGCATCTGCTCACGACTCTCATCGTCTCTAGGCTCCTTTCAGCCCTTGCGCAATCAAAGTGACTTCATCTACACGTACTGGGGTCCCTTTCTCTAACCGTCATGTGGTACTTTTCTAACCATCATGTGGTCCTTTCACCAACATCACCTTACTGAAGTGGTGACCGACACAACCTCCCTTACAGAGCTTCATATAAAACCTGATACTGGCTATGGTGGTCATTGTCACATCTTTCATAGGACAAGAACTGTCTCTAGATATCACCCTGAACGAGCACACATGCCCTCATCAGACCCTTTAGTCTGGATCATACTAACCATAGTTAGGGGTGATAAACTAACATTGAGTTCTTAATGTACCTACTTCCACTTTATGGAAGAGAACCTTTCGGTCAAACTCAACAATCCTTTGAACTTGCTTCATGGTGTAATTGAACCATCTTTCTCATGGGTAGTTCAACTAGATCTGTCCCTTAACAGAACTCTTTCTTTCTCATGTCATTTAGGTAAGGCGACTTACCATAACCCATATTGCATCTCGACCTTCCTCGATCCAGGGAAGACTTATCACAACATCCATAGTGTTGAGCTCTCATTCTCTCTTAGGGATTCTGTTGTCCTCCATATCGATACACTAGGTTACTGGGGTTCGTCCTTTACCTCCTGGCTTGCATGGCCATAAACCACATGCAACCTCATCTTAAACATCTAACGTGATATAGCCATTTTCCATGGTGTATCATGATTTCCTGTATGTCATGATTCTTTCAAGATCGATTCCTTCGAAACCCTAAACCACTCTTGTCAGGGTTTCATCACCTTCTTTTCCAAAGAAGCACACTTGAGGTTCTACCACCATCCTTTCATTGTATCAAGAACTAGGCTGGCTAACCAAACAACCCTTAACTTTTCAACGCATCTTGTTTCATCTGAGTGTTATCCAAACACCTCTCCTTTTCAAACTTAGGGTTAGCCAAACAAATGCTTCTAACTTCTAGTCAAACAAGTCTTAACCAGAGCATTCATTACCACCTCTCATCCTTAGGTATTAGGTAACATTGAAGACATACACTTCCATGTATTTCACTTATTATATTACCTCAAACTCCATGTCTATCTCTATTAAGAACACTCTCTGATTTAATCATCATGGTGACCAAACTCAACATGGTATAACTTGTAAGTTCTACATAGCTCATCATAGAAACTTCCTCCTAAGGGGACTACCTCATTCCTCTTAGTGTTGGTAAGCCATCCAACATTCATTCACTTTAGCATGGTAAGATATCTTCTCTATCCCCATTTCTCGTGGCAACGCACCAACCTGCATCATCTCTTATCCTTGGTGTATGACATGCATAATGTACTATCTCTCACCCCCATAACAAGAGGAAATAAGCATTTGGCTGCAGTCCAAATATAGAGTTCTTCCTGTTCCAAGAGTAGAGATGGTGCATCCCACCTTGCCAGTACACCTTTAAATCTAAGTTGCAACGTTCCACATATGTCTCTTCATCACAAACATCATGATATCAAACTAGTCTTGAACCTACTGAGGTTTATATCCTTGGTCACCTCCTCCAGGTCTATAGGGTACCGACTCTTTTGGGGTCATCCCTCTTCCCTCATGCATCAAGAGAGTGCCCTACTCATCTGCCCTTTGGGTCCCATGAGTTCATGAAGGTGATCAATCTCCTAACCCATGGCCCTCAGACAAAGATAGTTGTTACCTCCCGACCCTATGGTCATGTGCAACTGGGGAATTAGGCAACTCCTACTTTCATTGGTTTTATTCCTACCTGACCCTAGGATAGACTTAGGATTCTCCATTATAGTACATGTTCACTTAGAATCTTACCCAAGTCTTCATCATCTCTCTTTCTGCATTCATGGGCTGACTCTCATCCGTTCATAGGCATTATGGCAACCTGCCTACCTTGGTCAAGCCCCATACTGGTTACCTCCATGGAAATGCAATAGAGATGGATATCTATGGGTCTATAGATTCAATCTCATACTATGTACTTTTCACTTAGCTTCTCAAGAGCCTATGAGACTTCTTTAGGTTACCTTAAACCAACAAAACTGATATACACCCTTCCAAAGGGGTCCCTCTCCCAGGATGGGAGGAAACTATCTCTTGACAACAAGGTCACAAAAACTCTTAGGTCTAGGGTTTACATCCACATGAGCTTACTTAACCCTAGCAAGCTATTAAGGCACAAGCAGATCACCTACTGTACCATGCTAGGTCATACTTGTCCTCTTTCCTTCATGTTGGATCAAGATCATACCTTTCTTTATCATCATCCTAGCTGTGAGGGGTCCATCAAACACACCTTAAACTTAAGGGGATTCCCCGTTTTCCTCTATACATGAGGAGTACCATGCTCGCTTCTATAGAAACTCAACTTCCCATTATGTGCATTAGGTACACCACTTCCCCCTCTTAGGCCTAGGAATTCTAGGTTCACCTGTAGGTGTCCAACCGCATGCTCTATCCCTTAACTACGAACCAAGCATGCAAAAGGCATGACATGCACTTCCTGTCATCCTTCGACTCGAGCATCACTTAGGGTTGGGTCCTCCTTAAGGACAACCAACAAGGTACAAGGCCTCATAACCTGCTACTAAACTTTTCTAGGTCTAAGGAACTCTTCTTCCTACCTCGGAAGGTAAACATCTATACCATAGGCACATAGGTACCAGAAGCTTCATCTTTTCTCAAGGGTTTGGTTCCTCTAAAGACAACCAAGGTATCATCAACTTTCAGGGATCGATCATGAGGCAACCACTATCATCCATTGTTCAGGGTTTTAGGCTTCCAACCTTCTTGCTGGGTTTCTTGCTCTCTCTCTAGAGCTAAAACTACAACCAACCTCTCTATAAGAGGTCCTTTCTTCATGAAGGATCATCCTCAAAAGCATGCTCTACATGGGTGAAGCCTAGGTTCGAACTTATAGTTGCTCAAGATCATCCATAACCCTTAATGCTCCATCATAATTCCTTATCCAGGGTTTCATCCTACTGTCAGTACTATGACGTGCCCTAGGTTACAGCTATGCCCTACTTGCACAAGCTCATAGGGTTTCTAAGGTCCTTCACTAACATCATCATCCAAGGAGTTGTCCCTTACCTTAACATGTACGACCCTTCCCAGGTTTGGGTTGCCAAAGGTGCTAGGTCACCCATGGATCGTATGGCATCCCAAAGGCATGTCCTTTAAAACACCTGGTCCAACTCATCTTCTCTATAACCTTCACTTAGGGTTAGGGTTAACATCATCCTCAGAGGATGTGCCAGGTTTCTACCTGCAATGGAGATATCTAATTCCAAGACTAACTTATCCTCCTGACAAGTGGGTCTAGCCTCAGGTCTCTTCTGAGGACATGACATATTATGTCATACGTCCTAAGCATGTATCTATTATTTATTTTGCGCTTAATCTATTAAACTTATGTCCATGACATCTTATTTACATGTCTTTCATTAATTTAGTGGAGGATTCCTTAAACCTTATTAACCTTACCCATACCTCAAGTGGATGAGGAGAAGAAAGAAAACCCTAATCCTGTAGGTCCTTATCAGAATTTTGTAATGAGAAGGGATGAATAAGATGAGAAGTCCTAAAGGTATCTTATTTCGATTCATACCCTAAGAATTTGGCCAGGCAGTCACACGGGTCCAGGAGTCCTCGTATTCCGACTAGCGATGCGGAGGAAAATCTTTCCAGCCCCCGGTCGTGATCCCTTTCTAGACACCTCCATCTTTCGGATAATCCTCTAATAACTCCCTTGGGTTCTATGGAGTTTGTAAAATTTAATAATTATTAATGGTTAACTGAGGAACCCAGGCTCTGATACCAAATGGTACGACCTCACCTTTCAGTAACCCCCAATTAAGGGAGACTAAGAGGTTGAAGCTGCACCCATTAATCCCGGATCAAAGGTTCGACATATAACCATAAACAATTATTAAATTCTAACAGACTATACTGAAAATGGTAATAAAATTTTTCTTTACATACCTTTTGAAACGTGGATCTCTAAACTTCTATCCACACCGATACTAATCTATCTAATCCTCCTTTGTACTTTAATTCTCTTTCAGTATCACATGTGCCGCTTTACTGTTTGTTCTTTTCATTGTACCTAAAACGCCGACAAACAAAACGTCGGTCAACCGAAGCTGGTATGTGGGGAAAAAGCAGATAATCATGCAACTATGATAACCATGTAATCATTCAATTAATCATTTAACAACCAAGATTACATTTTAAGCCAAACTACTCAATCCATACCTATCCACAACTCTGTGTTGTCCCTGTAAGGACTTATATGGTACCTCTATAAAGGTGACTTGATGGACCTACCCTCTAGGCAGCCAAAGTCTTTCATGACCTGATGGGCCTACCCTCTAGGTAGCCATGTACTAGGTCAGCCATTACGACACAGAGGGGAATAATGATTGAGCTAGTAGGCATATACATTATGTGATAGTCATAGTCACTTTATACTTGCCAGAAATAAATAAACATTCAACAGTTTAGTTGCATTCAATGCGATTAAACATCCGGAAATCCATCGGAAAACCTAAAGCGGTTATTCATAAGTAACCACATACCTGTATTGCAGATTATTCGACAAATACTTCAGGTATATACAATCAAGCCAATCAACCGGTCCAAGCAAGTAATTCAATCATCATATAATTCCTAAAAAGAATATGTACTATATCCATCACACACTTCATCAAGATTCTTTCTATTCAACTTGAAATTTCTTCCTATCCATTTTATGGTTTCATTTTGCAATTAGGGTTTTAGTTCATCTTTTATTATTCTAAACCCTAATTATCCCATCTATTCCTCAATATTAAGGTTATCTTAACAACATATAACCCTATTTTTAGATTAAAGGCACCATTAACCATTAATTAAGTTTATTAATCCTCTTTTACATAAAAGATACTATTTTTATCCTTTTAGTCTATGACAAAGTCATTATGCTCATCAATTCATAGTTCATCATGTTCTAAGTCGCATATGAACTCTATTTGTCATTAATTTCACATTAATCCACTAGAAAACCCTACTTATCAAATTAAGGGTTTTCATCCATAGTTAGGAGCTTTTACACTTGAAAGAGCTTAGAACCATCAGTTAACAACATATTTTCACATTATTCAAGTTAAACATGATTTTCTCTTTATTTACCCTAAATTAGGGTTCCTACATGTATTATCCTTCATACATAGACTAAAACCCTAAATTAGTCTACTTTTCATGTAAAACAAATTGAAACTCTATTTTAATGTTCAACAGTTAATACTTCTCAAATTAACCTACTAAACCTTAAATATTCGTCCTTTATACGCAATTAGGGTTTCTAATTAACTTTTAATACTTTTTCTATCACATTTATATACTTTTGCCATTAGGAACGAAATCAGGTTCTAAAATTATTTTTATCAGGTTCCTCATATTTTTCTGGTCAATTTTCATATATTAAATTTATCCATCTGAGCTTCCTAGCAATTTCTAGGATTTTTGCAAGTTAATCACTTAATTGACCAATTGAGAACTGACACGTCAGCATTATTAACTTACCAAAAATCGGTGCAGAAAACGGAAGAAAAGACTTGGCCGCCCTTGGGTCATGTACGTGCGAGCAAGGGTAATAGAGTCTTTCGACTCTATCTCATCCCCTTCCTCACGGACGCATTCTGCGCGACCTGTGCTCCCTGCTGCAGCACCGCTCGACAACCGATCACCATGCCTACCGCCGCCAGCTTCGCTGCTTGTACCCCCAGCCACCAGACGCCATGGCGACGTCCCTCCAGCCGCCCAGCGGCCCAACACAAGGTCGATTCTCGACCGACTTCTGCTGCCGTAGAGTGCCCAACGTCCATGGAAACGATGCAAGCGGGGAGAACGACCATGTCCATCCATTGGCCCTCCGAGGCAGGAAAGGACCCAGAGCAGACGTCGGGGTCGAAGAGGAGTGTTGCGTCCTCCCGAAAGGACCGTCACTTCGACCCCCTTCTCCTCCCGGTCTACTCTCGCCGATGGCAGGAGGGTGCCGAGCACCGCATCTGAGCAAAGAAGGGACGCCATGAATCAGTCCGCAAGTGAGGCATGCCAAGAATAGAACCTCAGTGTGCGTTGTTCGTGCTAGAACCAACCGTTCTTGGGGTAATCTTAGGGTTAAGGAGGAAACGGTGGAGGAAGAAGACACATGAAGGTGAGGGGTGTGCGTCTTGCGCAAGGGCCACCATATACATATACAGATTTCTCCCAACAACCTCTCTCTCTCTCCCCTACGTTCTAGCTTTCTTCTTTTATTGCGGTGCATCAAGATCCCACAAGGAAAATTAGTAATCATGTTAAGTATCGTTACTTTTCCAACCCATCTCCACGTCTCCTCTCTTTCCTTAGATAGAAAAAGACGATTTCTTTATCACTAAGGAAAGGGATATTCCCTCATACTCCTTTGTTATAGGCACATATCACTTGATATACCTAATCAATTTATCATTTTTATGTACACCAAACCGTATAAGGGTGGTAGGTATATATATGGGAACATGCTTATTTCTCTATTCCTTTCTTTCTATTTCCCTTTATTTTGACTTCTCTCTCCATTAGTAACCACATGTAAACGAAATCTAAACAAATATGGTCATCATTGCCAGTTCTAGAGATTTCCAAATATTTTTCATAAATATTTTACTTAATATCCATTATCTTGTATCTTTCTTCATTTCTTATTAAAATAGCTCTTTGTGAGGACTTCTTTTTATTTCTCTTTTATTTTCCTTATTTGCATTCCTTTTAATATTATAAACCTCATGGATATGAAATTTCCCCAAGAAATCCCATTTATGCCTCTTTCCCCTCATTTTCCACCTTTTCTCATTATCTTCCCATTTCTTTCTTCATAAAGAAAAACTTAATTAATCTTTTCTTTTCTTATTGCTTTCTTTTGCAACCTTGGTCTCCTTGGCACCCAAAGAACCCAAGAGGCACGAAATCCTCTTTAGATTTGCCTTCTAGCGGTTTCCACATATTTCCTTTCTCAAATTCTCAATTATTCCTTAATCAATTGAAATTACTTTTTATTGGGCCCAATAGCCAATAAAGCCCACAAAGCAACCAATCAAGGCTATTGTGAATGGAATCCATTTATTCAAAACAAATCATATAATTATTTGTTCAATTATCTTTAATATAAGAAATTACATTTCTCACTAATTGAACCCAAAAATTGGGGTTATAACAGAAATAGTCAACTCAAAGCGGACGCAAAATGCATGACCTTAGGGATGGATATTGGTTTCTTTTTATTGTGGACTCTCTGACGATGGATGTTGATTACAAGTAGTATCCATGAAGGGAGGACCAAAACCCATATATATATATATATATATATATATATATATATATATATATATATATATATATATAGTCTCTATTTCCATTATGAATGGCCATGACCATTTTGGGATCAGCCCATCCCCAATAGGTGCATCTTTTTAAGCACATGTTAAATAAGTATATACATAGTTTTTTTGAGCCATACTAAAAGGGGTATTTTATCAACTTTCTCAAATTCTTATAGTTGATTATATATTTTTTACATTTTTGTAATTTTCAAAATAATATAAAATATGGAATGGTATTGTGTAAACAAAATTTAAGACATGATTTGAAAATTTAGGATAACTTTCTTGAAGAATTACTTACTAAAAAGTAGCATTCACATTGTGAAAATCTTCGTTTTATCCTATTTTGGTCTAATCCTAGAAAATAGTATTTTCTAAAAGATTGTCATTCTGTCATGAAAAGAACAGTTAGTACATATACTTGAGCATATAATGATATGCTATACAATGCACTTCATCTATGCAAGATCTTTATCGTATTTTTGATTTATTCATAAAGTGGAATTGTAGAGTCTATAATGAATCAATCTTGGATCCACCCCTTGGGATGAATGACCGTCAATGACTCTTTATTATTCATCTCATCCCCCTCTATGTATTAATGATCTTCAATGTGCTTCATTTTCAATCCATCACCCTATCACCTACCCATCTATGGTGCAAAATTTAGTCTTCCTTTTTCATATTTATTAAATTCAAACCAAATCTCTTGATCTAAATCAATTACGAATTAAAATGTTAGTGCAACTATTTTCAATCTTGACTCCTTTTATCATGCATGTTTAGTACATGTAAATGTTAATTTATCAAAATCATAATGAGAATGGATTTCAATCATAAATCCATGTTTGATAAGAAGCATAGATGTGAGCTTTTATGTATGCTAAACTATTGCAAAAACCTTTGCATTTTAGTTGATTATAATTCTTTATTTGGTGCACATTGATGTATGTGAATTTAAAAGGGAGAAAAAAAGGACAATATATGTTACTTTAGAACTTCTATTGTTGATCAAAGTGAATTATATTACATTTCCTTGCTAAAAAGTATGCATGATGCGCCAAAAAAGTTCAAAAAATCTAAGAAAATGCAATATCTAAACTAACATAAGCTCAAATACTACATTGTTGATTGAATTTGTGTTTTATAATTATTAATGCCTAAAAAGTGTGTAACTTATCTTTATTTTTTTAATTAAGTTTACATCAAAATGTACCAATAAAGTGGATCTATACCAAAAGATATTTGAATTGCTTGCACAAAAATCTACCAAATTTATGTCACAACCATATTGCTTCAGAACTAATTTTTGTTATGCAATATCCCATATGATGTACAGTAACTAAGAACATGTTGTGCCTTCGCTTTCCAATAAGGTGAACAAGATTTGTACCATTCTTTTGAGTAAATTACAGTGTCTGTGGAGCTCATAGCCATATGTGTGCCAGATACTCATATTTGAAAAAAAGGTGATGTCTTGTTTTAGAATTCCCACAGAGGTAGAATTCTGAGATACAAAACAAACCTCTTTCTCTCTTTTGTTTAGGTAAGAAGGCAAACAAAGTAACAAGGTCAACCAAAATATGAAAATCTAAGCAAGGGACTATTTTTCCATAACCAAGATACTTTTTTTCAACAGGGAGGGTTTGATAACTTGAGGTGAACTACCCATCCATGTCTCATATTTTCATTGTCAATATGATGTTAGCATTTCCAATCAATGATACATGTAGATTTTAAAAAACATATACCAGTATATGTTGACTCTCTCCCTCTATTGCACATACACAATCATAGAGAGAGATATGTACTACATCATAGATTTTGATTAGAAATATCAAGAGCCCAATAAAGTGTTTAACTAAAATATCACACTACATGTACCATTATGTACCCAATAAACATTCTCACCTCCCCACCCAAAATTTGTTCCCAATTTATTGTCAAGATGGTGCTTCCTCATCACTTCTCAAATACAAATGAAAAAAAACAAAACACTTTTGTCAATATTTTAAATACACACTTAAATCACAATGGGTATTATTAAAAATTTCCTCATGTGTATTTTTTTTATGTTCCTATCAAACAGTGTTAGTCTTGTTGCATGGCCTTATATGAATTTGTTCCCATAACGTGTGAATCCTAGTATGCACCATTTTTAATTCTTGTGTAATAACATGTTAGAGTTATTTTATACACTATCCCAAACCATATTGCATCATCAACACATCATATTTTTATGCATGTACTATTCAGACTGTGATTAACTTGTATATAAATATCAATACATACCCATTCAGCTATTAATGTACACATTCATTATTTTGCACCCACATTCAAATCCTACTTCGCCAACATTTAATTCATGTTTCACACACAGTTTTATTCTTGTTTTACATATAGAAATGGTTTATGGTGCTCATGCACATATGAGTAATGGTGCAGAAACACATATTTGTTGTAGACTTCATTTAAATTATACTACACCTACATTTGAGTAAATACGCAAAAACATTCTTATTTTGGTTAATCTCGGTGAACCGAATTTTAAATTTGACAAAATCAATCGGAATATTTTTCCACTAGATCTTAAATTGTGATTTTCCATCATTAATTTTTTTTATTTGATTTTTTAATTTAAGAAACATGATTCTATGAACAAAAACTCTAGGAGTAACCAAAACCTCCAATTTATAGGTGATATTATCATACCCTCCCCACAAATAGGCAGACTTGTATTATATCATTGTATATATTCTAGTTCGCTCTCACACATGCAGACACAAATTTTAGAGTGTATAATCCCAATTTCACAATGGAACACCTACTAGTTGGATCATGACTAAAAGTTAATGTAACGATGCCCAAATAGGTTTGTATGACAATCAAGAATTTTACCAATTTTGGGCGTTATTTAGCCATTTTTTATACAATGGCACCTATAAATGGTTATTGACACCAAAAAATAGTTATTGACATCCAAAAATGGTTAATTGACGCCCAAAATAGTCCATTGACACCCAGAAGTATAAAGATGACACTCAAATAAGGTATTAACAACTAAAATAACATAACGAAGCCCAAATAGGTCTATTTGACACCAAAGAACCACTTAATGGCTTCCAAAATGGTTCATTAACACCCAGAAGTATAAAGACACCCATAAATAGCTATTGACACCTAAAAATAGTTAATTGATGCTCAAATTAATTCATTGACACCCAAAAGTATAAAAATAGTACTCAAATAAGGTATTGAAAACTAAAAACAACGTAAGGGCACCCAAATAGATTTGTTTGACACTCAAGAACAACGTAATGACACCTAAATATGGTTGTACGTATTAAATAGGGTATAGGGATATTTCACGCCTAATAATTACTTAATGGTGCCCATAAATGGCTAATTGGTACCCAAAGATGGTTAATTGGCGCCCAAAATGGTTCATTAACACCCATAATCACATATTCATATCATTTTTGTATTTTTTTTGTTAAAAATATATCAATATTAGTCTTGTTGGAATGCATTTTTCATAATGAATCCAATGTTTTTGTTTCATCAAAAAATTCATCGCGGTTCAAAAGTTATAAACAAAACAAATTTATTTATCAATTATACAACCTCCACCTACCCATCTAATTATAAGCCACCACATCATACACCCCAAAATCACCAAAAACCATCCAGTCACCCAGCCGTCCGCGCGTAACACCTGCACGTGAAAGTACTGTGTGTGACTAGATCATTTTCGTTTACAATTACATGTTTAAAGTATCCAATTAAAATAAGCCCAGCAGTGGTCATACTCCTTCAAGACCAATAGATACTTGTGGGCCGGGAAGAGATGCAAATAAGCGCCGATTCAGTTGCAAGATATCCGCTCATATTCAGTAAGGTGTGTTTTTCTCGGGACTAGCTGAATATGATCCCGACCGTCCGTCGGACAGATGTACACTCAGTGGCGGAACCAGAACCCATATGTTGGGGGGGCCAAAAACTAATTATTCATTGTAAGGTTTGAACTCAGGACCTTTGGTGCATCAAATAAAATATCAATCACTACACCATGTTCAATTTTGTGTCTTTATATGTGAAACATTGTATTAATAGTAATTGTATTATGCATTTATTGCCAAAAAAATGTATAATGCACACACCAAGAATCAAACTCATGACCTTTGGTAGATAAGTGCAACTGCTAACCAATATACTACTTCCACATTCATATCTTTTATGCGTCATACATGATATATATTATAAATATAAGTTACAAATATATGTATATATATGTATATGTATGTTTATTTTTTTATTTTTTTTGGGGGGGCTATGGCCCCTGCCCGCCCCCTGGTTCCGTGCCTGTGTACACTATCATGCTCCCTTCCATTAGATCAGCGAAAGATATTTTAGTAGAAAAAAAATCACACATGCAAGCCGCGCCAAAAGAATTATCCATCTGCATTGCGATTTTTCTGCTCAATATATCCTATGACATTGATCTTTTCTGTTTTTCATTCTTTAGGAATGTTACTCCTTTGTAGTGTCTTCACATTCTCTGAAAGAACAATAAAAAACCAAATGCCCCACTCTGGTGACCAAGAAGCTATGTATGAAAAAAGGCATGTGGAGAAGGATTCTTTGATGGATATGTTCTAACCGAGCAAGGACGAGGACTTGTTCATGTAGAACCCCGTTAAATGGGGGTTCAAATTTGTTGTTCCGAGCATGTTGTCCCAACGTGTTCCCGTTAATCTCAGCCATACACTCACGCACTAATTTCTTTAAGTTTAGATTTTTGGGTAAATGTATGGTAGAAATTTTGTGGAACACAACAAGACAAGTCTGGTACAACAGATTTGGAGTGGTTAAATGGGGGACTGGTGAGTTTTATATGTACATTTTGTTTTTATTAGAATGTGTAAGTATTAAAAGCATATGTACCTCATCTATATGTGATTCTAGTTTTCCGCTAACAACTTTTGTAGGCTCAACATCTCAATGAATTGGAAGTAAACAACTGCTGACATGGTCATTGAGTCATATACTCACTTTTTTAACAGGCAGGGTTAAAAAGCTTTGTCTTAAGCTAAACGTTATGATCATCGCCTTCATGCATGAAATAAGTTTTTTTGGTTATTTGAACCAACTTTCCAATAATAATATACTAAGTTTCCCATTTGTTAATTTGTACCACATTCCTTTAATAATGATCTAGGTTTCCTATTCTTTGCCGCCTTTCCTATATTGATGCACCGAGTTACTGGTTTGTCGTTGGAAAAATGCAAACAAGGTTCATGGATTTAACTTTAGTTTGTGTTGTTCAAAATTACAAAATTTTTTAGTTATGTGTATCGATTTGATTATCCCAACTATGGCCAGATCAAATATGGTTACATCAATGATCCATAATTTTTCAAATTTTATCTTTACGCTAATCAAGTTTTAGACATGCTTCATCATATTTCTTTAGTGTATGATTCTCATGTTGAAGGAAGATCGTTATTTCTATATATACATTGACATTCTCTTAAGACGTATCTCTGCCTCAAGAGAACCCCTTGCAAGGGCACTTTTGGCTAGGTTGTTGTTATCTCAAAAATTATGTGGTGTTTTAATGAGAATGTAGTGGGATATGTAAATTTTTAGATTTTATGTAGCAACTGATGTTGAGAAGGAGACTGACGTTGAGATGTTCTGGTGGTACCTATCTAGTCCGATTCTAACAATTCTAGTGTGTTCCTACTATTGATGATGTAACACTAGGATGGGGATGATTTTCTGTGAATGTTTTTGCAAATAATCCCAACCATTATAATCTAGGATTTCCTATAAAAGGTGGTATCCCAAAACGGTATCCCAAAATGTGATGTCTGACCACAATGAACTGAGGGTGTTGGTCTTTGAGAGGCTATGTTTTATGTAACATTATCTTTGAAAAGGCACCGTATTGTAAATCACAGGCACTCAACATATTAACTAATCGGCTTCGATTTATACATCTAACATGCTTTTGTCTATACATCTAACCACCTTGCATACACAAACCTATCGATTTTTTTTTCTGATAACTAATCAACTTGGTTGTGATAAATTTCATTACTTGGGCTCTATCATTCAAACATACAACAATGTCCAAAATGATGTTTGTCATAGGATCACTACAGGATGGTTGAAATCGAGGAGTGCAACTGGAGTATTATGTGATCGTAAGATCCCTCTCAGACTAAAAAGCAAGTTTTATAAAACTTCTATACCGCCAGCCATGCTCTATGAGAGTGAATGTTGGGGGTGAAGAAACAAGGACTCAACAAGATGAACGTGGATGAAATGCGTATGTTGATATGGATGTGTGGGAAGACAAGAAAATATCGCTTGAGAAATAACTGTATCAAGAAAAAAGTGGGGGTGGCGAGCATTGGGGACAAGTTGTGCGAGGGCCGACTCAGATAGTATGGACATTTGCAACGTAGACTGACTAATGAACCTATACGAAGCAATACAATTGAGGCAAACACAATTAATAGAAGAAGAAGAAGGCCTAAATTAACATGGGAAGAGTTTATAAAGAGAGATTTTGAATCTCTGCATATCAACCAAAATATGACTCATGATAGAGCTGAATGGAAAAGAAGGATCCATGTAGCCGACCCCAACATAGTTGGGATTGAGGCTTAGTTGATGATTGATGATGATGAATTAATAAGCTTGGCCCTGCAAGCCAATGTCCGATACCAATCTATATTATTTATACAAATAACAATCTGTAGGAACTTGGAACAAAGCACAACATAATAATAAGGACTCATGATGTGCTTGCATTATTTGAGCTAACAATATTGTATGCATTTGGACCTCAAGCATTTTGTATTGCATGCATTTGTTGGCGTAATATTCTTGATGGTAACAAGCTTTCAATATGTAACTAACCATGATTCATATTCCAATGACAATGAGGATTGAAACTAGTAGTATTAGTATTAAATTTGCTAATAACTACCAATTCAACCCGTTGATATAATATTTAACCTTGTGGTGAACGGTGAATCACTATTCCATAAATTCAAGAACCATAATTCTAATTATATAAACCATAACTCCCATTATTGGATACCACTACATGTATCATGTGTATGTAGAATGTATCTACCCATCCCATTTGATATCCTCCTATCTCTTGTGATATCTGATAGTCTTCCAATATTGATGATTGATTGATGTGTAAATCCTATTTCTGCCATACATTATTCACTTGGTATTTTGATGTATTATACCATTCATTGCTAAAACAAACATTGTTGTTGTTACTCTCTAGTACTCTAATAACTTCTCATTGCTTGAGTTTCAGATTGTGTAGCTCATCGAGGATGGTGAATATATGTTGGAGCTTCCTTCATATTTGTGAAAGTTTAGCATAGGTTTTTCTTCCTTGCATACTTGCTAGAGATTCAGTCGGATTTGCAAAATATGAAATCGATCCCATTTATATGGATATGTGTTGGAGTTTCTTTTGGTTGTACACATCTATAAATCTTATTCAAGCTTCTATTTTTGTCTCCATTTGAATAATCGATCAAAATACATTCACAACCATGCATCTCATCATTTATCCCTTAATAATTTTGATCCCCATATGTATAGAAAGTAATTATGGATGTAATAGATATATCATCCATTAATGTTCTAGGTAGCAGGATGAAGAGAGTAGTTCTCATCCTTATCCACTTTGTCCAGGTCAAGGATTCATTCCATAAATACACTAACAAATTATTGATCACATTTAAGAACATAGAATGCATGAGTGACTTGTTAATATAATTTATCTTTTTGTGATAGTATGGCTATATTTCAAATGTCCATACATGTTCATGCACTTACTATTTGGTGTATTTTAAATATTAATAATTCTCAGAATGGGCGAGATAAATAAAGATGGAGGCAGTGAGTGGTAGGACTAGAGAGTCATTGAAGCATATGTCAAATATTTGAATTGACTTAAATCATCATTTTGGAGGAAGTAAAAGAACATGCTTTACCTTGTGAGAGCTAAGTAAATTTTATGTTGGTAAGATGGTTTCAATATTTATATACTTAACCAACATGCATTACTCATGGTATTAAGATTCAAGTATTATACTTGAATTTGTATTAACTATGTACATAGCATTGAACTACTATATGGACCATCACATGTATCATCTAGCATATACATATGAGCATGCATTTGAATTTTACTTCATACTTTACATTTACATGTTGTGAGATGAACAACTACATATGTTAGGAATATATGGGAGATGATACATACATTTTATTGACAGAGGTATTTCACAACTAATATAGACTTTGATTGCAAACGTTGTAACCATGTAAGTAAAGAGATTGTTGTTGCATGTTGAGTATTGCTCTATTGAATTCCATATTTAATTTTTATATTTGTAGTGCATGATCCCTTTGTGGTGTGATGATTTATTTATAATTTCTATCACTTTTCCCATCAAGGCATATTTTTTCCTAAACACCATTCCTTTACAACACATGTTTGAATTTGTGAATAGAAGATTGTTGAAGTTCCAATTGATGGTTTGAAGAGTTCTTTATATTTGTTAAAGAGTTTCACTAGAGGAGTCACTATGGAATATGCCTAATGTCACCAAAAGGGATAGTCTGAGCTATGGATTTTCATCATTTTGATGATGAATAACTAGACGGGGAATATCCTACAAAAATACTAGATCATTGAATGATCTAATTTGTGTATGTAGTTGGTTGTGAAGTTAGTTGGGATGAATAGAAATATTTTCTATCAATGATTAAATTATGGACTTAAGAGAGAAAGATTTCTACCCTCTCCCAAATCAAGTGGCAGAGGCCAAATGCCTCAGAGGGTGGTAAATCAAAGATCAATTTATGATTCTTGAGTAGGGCACCGACTTGGCGGTGGAATGCGATTTTGAAACATGGATATGAAGTAATTTGAATGTATATTGTAACCATCCCATGTAAATATAAGGAATTCCTAAATTTATGTTTGAATTTATATTTGATTCATGATTTTGATGTCTACTACAACAACATGCCATAGAAATCTAGACCAGAATTTAAATAAGTTGAGAGCCACATTTCTCATTACATTTTATACCATGATTTGAGCATGTCCTTAACCAATTATTAAATGTAATTTGCATCACTATTGTATTGGACACCTAGAGAACCATCATTGTATTTTTTGTACTAATAACTATGTTACAACTAAGCAATAATGTTATCAACATGTACACAATGTTTCAAGTGGAAAGTCTACATGGATGATATTGAAGATAACATGGTTGATTTGCACAGAAAAATGATAATAGAGAATTATATTATGAAATATTGTCTACACAAATTATATTAAACAAATATCCTTGTTCTTGGTAAATCCTTGATATAGCATATATTGCATCCTCAATCATGGTTGTCAATTTCATAATGAGATACTAGTGGATGGTTAAATGTGACACCAATGATAAATGATATATTGACTATGCAGACAAATCAAGGTCCATAGAAGGCATAGCATTGTAGTATTTCTACACCGTAAATAGACACGATGTCTAGATCCAAATGGATGTTTGATTCATATTTTTATCACCTAACATTGATTTGGATCTTATAACTGACCTCACATTGATTCTTTCTTATTCTTTCTTTTCTACTTCATTTCCAACTCCACTATTACACCAGCTCATGTGTAAAGTTTTGGTGGTAGGGGGCACGAAAGATTTACAAACAATTTCCCAAGAAAACACTTGGTTAACAAATCCATTGCAGCCATAAAATATCGGTATATTAAACACATAGAAGGGATATTGAAAAGTCCTTGTACACACTAGGTTTCCAATAACTAGACATGTCTTGTTATAACATGATTTTTCACTTGTATCTATATACATACTTGAATTCAAATATTGTATTGATAAGGATATATTATAAAGATTCATTTCTTGTTTGAAAGTTTTGGTTTTAGAATGCAAATTCTCCTTATGGAATGGATTTCATGAATTTTACTATTTTCAATAATCTGTTAATAGATATTGAACTAAAGAAAGAATGGGAAATCCAATAATAAAGGAATTACTCAAAGTAATGGACGACCAATATTTAATAGGGAATTGTGTGGAAATCTCTAGAAAAGAATAGGTTGAATGAAACTAATAAGTTTTATTCTATACAATATTGTACTTATTGAGAAAATATATTAAAAATAGGATTGCTTGCCAAGTTGGGTGAGAAAAAAGAATTGGAGACAAAGAAAAGTACTATTAAATTTTGTATCGTGGCTTCAAATATTTCCCAAACTGTGATTTAATTGTTAAAAACTTTCCTGTAAAATTTGGGATTATATGGATAAAATAAGTGAGAGATGTGAATTAATTATTTTTTCTAAAGTGGAAGGGTTTATTAAGAAATGTATGAAATGTCACAATTTTGAATTAGAATAGGAAATAAAACCTGGCCCCTTTCATAGTTTGTGCAACATAGTGGTCGTTAGATCAAAGATATGACAATGCTCATGTCATCATCTACCCTAAAATAGAAACGATATGATGTGTTTCTTTTTTTATTCCCTCTCACCCTATTTTGTGTGCACATATGGAAATCCTCCAATGAATTCAAAGGACAATCATGAGTCCATTAAACCCTAGTTTTCCCCCTTGGAAGGCTATTAAAGATTCTCCCAATTTGCATATCCTCATCGGCCAAACCTCCTAAGACGACATCTTCATAAAGGGGATTGGACCCCTATGTAAAACCACAAAATCCTTAAAAAGTCCTCACGAGACCCAATGATGTTATCCATGTCCTCAATTCCTTTGATAACCTCATTCATCACCTCTTGCCTTCTCTTTGTACCTCTCTGGAGAACCCCCTCTCCATTCATTCTGCCCTGACCATCTCCGGACAATCCACAACCGTCAGTGAATCTGGCAGGGAGAGGTGGAGAATCGTGATCAATCACCTTCCGCTTAGGGGTGCAAATTAGTGAATTCAACCACTTTGTAGACTTCCTATCGAGTCTTGGAGGTAGAAGACAACATCATGCAAAAGTCCCTATCTACACTCATTGCTCTTCTGAGAGGTAAGGCTCTTTTCAGATTGTTTGCACCTTTTCGTGTCGGGCCACACAAGCGGACCTAGGTGGCACCATGGCACAAGCCAATTGGCTCGACCGTGGCCCCACAATGTGCTAGTTTTATCCAGTTAGCTACCTTGGTGGTGAGAGTTGATTAGTCTAGATTGTTTTAATTCTAAAATTTCTAGAAAATTGTAGGATGATCCAATTATGAAAAATATATATTTTTTCTATTAGAAAATATGAGAAATTCATGAAAATTGGTTTCATGGCCTTCTTCCCACTCAGATATCAAAATTGCATAAAGGTGCCAACTTCAATATGATAAATGTAGGAAAACTCTAATTTATTAGTTTTGATGATCATAACTTGGTTAAATGATCTTAATGGATAAATTCTAACCTTTTTTGATAGAAAGAGCATATTGGATCTAATTTGGATTAAAAGTTCATATGTTGCTAAAATTATGGTTTCCTAAATTAAAAAGCATTAAAATATGGTAATTAGGGTTTGGGAAGCCTAACCCTAATGAAACCCTAATTTGACCCAATACCCCTAACTTAGAGCCCAAGTCAGTCATAATGGATATTTTTTGAATACAATAGTAATACTTGGGTGTTATGCATTAACAATAGGGTGATTGTTAGTTTGGTACCATTTGCTCTTGATTTTTTGGACATTAATTCATCTCTGAGAAAGGTGCGTGATTATTCCTACGAATATTTGCCTTATCAATTTTCAAGATTTTCCAGAGTTTCCCGAATGATTGCAACTAAACTGTTCGTTGTTTATTTACTTCCTACAATCTATAAGTGCACTATGAGTATCATATTATATATATAACTTTCTCAAATCCTAAATAGTTATCTTTGGTGAGTTAAAGAGAATGGGATCAAAGAAGTCATTATGGTAATGACTGGTGATCAAGACCAAAAAATATGATCCCCACAGGCCAAGCCCGAAAAGGAAGGCCTTTACAAAACCAAGCCCAAAAAAGGAATTTTTTGAGAGATATGTTCGCTGGAGGGACTAAACCTTAAATAGAGGGTTCCCCATAGATAGACACCCCAAAAGAGAGGGCACACCATAGAGAGTGAAAGGTTAAGGGTTTAGAAGTTAGAAAAGAAAATGCATGTTCAATTATGTAATGATATCAACTTCTACTAATGATTTGTTGTTACACCTACTTGTGGATATATATTTTCCCATACGTATTCAGAATATATCAATATGTTGACTGCATTTTGTTTCACTCCATTTTAGGTTAAGCAACTATCAATCTAAAAGATGGACATCTAGAGAAGAAGCAACCAAAAGAAAAGATGCTTAAAGTGACCCTGGAGGATTATAGATAGTTAGATTTATTTCATTTGCAAACATTAGTGTTACATTTCCATATACCTCCCTAAAGGAGAATTTATATTCATATGGTTATCAAACTCTTTCCATTCAATGAAATTCATAATTATTATTGGTTATTTCCTAAACATTGATCTTGTAAATATAATAATGGCCCTTGAACTCTTGGTCTAACTTAAATGGGAATGACAGGGGGAGGGGGTCGTTCCATTTTCTATCAGAGCCCAAGTTTACCATTTAACTTTTAACAATTAGTAAACTTGAAAAGGATTATGTAGAGCTTAAGGGAATTATTAGGAAATTTTCTAAAGGTGATGATGTCTAGAAGGGACCATAACCTTGAGGGTTGGCAAAACTTTCCTCAACAATACTAGTCAGCTTACGAGGACTCATGAGCCACCGAGCATCCTACCTAGACAAAGTCAAAAGATTTTTATTGAAGTAAAATGCCTCTAGGATTTCTTATTATCTTGTGATTTGACCCTTCTCTACCCCCTGCTTCCCCCAAAAATTCCTAGGGACTCATAACTTCTTCCTTCCACCCTTATAAGAAATTAGGGTATGATTAGTAGGATTACGACATCCTCTGCCAATTAATGTAAATGTAAGTGAGAATAATGATGAAGTTAAAGAAAACAAGTGTTTTCTGGGCTTGTCCTTGTAGGGATGAACCCTAGATGGAACTAGGATTGGTTTAGAAAAAACCTTAAGTCGGTCAAGGGATATAGAAATGCTGAGCTGCAATGTGTAGTCCCTAAGCCTTCCCAAAATAAACCCTAAGCAATGAAAAGAGGAAAGACAAAACACCATCCTCATGCATGGTATTTGGAGTAATGCATGCATGATGTATGTGATGGTTTTTAAATGTGTAAAGATAACACAAAAGTAATATAGGATAACATAAAAATGCATTATATAAGAATGAATATCAGACTCTCAATTCAACTTTGAGGGTTGTTGTCCTAACCCGGGGTGGGTCAATCCAAAATTGGGGAAAGGACCAATGCGGAACCAAAAGCCTAGATCCATGAGATCAGATTGTGGCTAGAAAACCTAACTTCCTTTGTTAGGTACCCTAATAGGAAAATGTGTCCCAACATATTTACAAGTAGGAGGTAATCATGCACCTAAGCAGAAGAGAGTGACATCAGGATAAAAGAGGATTAATTCTAGATCTGATGCCTAAAGCCTTTTTGGAATACATAATAGGTGAAATGGTTGAAATGACTTTAGCTTTACATAATGAGATAATATGGTTTATGGTGATCTCATTCAGATTTGAGGATTTGTTCTCAATTTTTAAGAGCTCATGATACAAGTATATATGCTTCTCTGATATAAGATAGACTACAATGTGAATCAACAAGAGCCTTGGTCTCTTTTACAAAGGGGAACCTCTAGTGTTAAGATCAGTTACACAGTTAACTCCCGAGAGAGAGTGCGATCCAAAGGGAGAAGGATAGAAACCTAACTCTAAAGACACTAGAAACTATGAGTAAATATTTTTATGATATGTCCTAAACTAGACTAGCCCTAGGCAAATGAATTGAGTTTCTCTATGCATCATTCTTAGAGGATTGTTGTACCTTAGATGTCCTTGGGAGGACCAAATCCTGGAGACATAGAAAGACACTACTTACATATAGGTGTATAGGTGAGGAAGAGAGAGTCCCAAGATCCTGAAGAGGTAAGGAAATGATAGCATGCTGGAAAGCCTCATACTAGGGTTGGGGGTTTCCTTCTTAGGACTCTAATGGTTGTTTATGAGAAAGAGGGAGTAGGGTAAGAATATTTAAGGAGTAGAGATCTATGAGGGAAAATTTTGGTTAAAGAACTATGAAGGATATGATGTGCTTGAATATTAATAGAGAAACTTTAAGAGAGATGTGTAATAAACAAAGTGATGATATTAAGATCCTTGGAAGGTTAGAGACCTAAGTCAACTTTTAGAGAAAGTAGGGATGATTAAAGGTACTTATGACCTATGAGATTAAGAGGTGATAGTGTCCTGAATGCAAAAGACTATGAGATTGGTAGATAGCCATCCATGTGTACCCAAGGCCCATGGGGTCAAGAGAAGGGTCTCCTTCATGAGTGGAGAAAGGCCAATGGGATAGTAGTAGAGGCACTCCAGATCATAAGACCCTTAGAGGTCAGGAAGAGATCACTCGAAAGGTACCTATACCCCTAGAGATCTTAATAGAATGACTAAGGATGATGAATCATCAGATGTAGATGTAAAGAGTACAATAAGTCATAAAATGATGTTTGGAATAGAATATTAAAGTGATTCATGCATAAACTCAAGAATGGTGAGAAGATTGATTTCCATGCAAGTGCATGAAATTCAAGGTGAATATGGGAAAAAATATGTTAATATACTCAAACAAAATTTAAATTAAGAGTTAAAGTGTGGATACACAATCTCTGCTCTTGTAACGGAGTAAACTTTATATTTGGAGTGCATTCAAATATTCATTTTGTCTTATTATAAGTGAGAGAGATTAAGTAGACACATGTTATTCTTAAAAATTCACATATGAGAAAGAATATTTAAGTTGAAATTTAATTACATATTCTAGGTTTTGAGGTGTTATCTCACCCTTATGTCAAAATAATGAATAATAAATGAAATGGGTAATCACCAAGAGAAAATGAAATCACCAAGTGATAATGTCATGTAATGGTTGATGTTGTGGATATACCCTAGAATTTAATTCGGGTTCCAACCTTATCAATATGAGATTTTGGTATGCTAATAAAGTATGATGTTCAGCACAACTTATCATCCCCAGACTGATGGTCAATTAGAGCATATGATCTAGACCCTAGAAGGGCTATTAATAGAATGTGTGCTAGATTGGGGTGGATCATGGGAACAACACCTACCATTTGTTATGTTTTCCTACAACAATAGTTATCAAGCCAGTATTAGGATGCTTCCTTACGAAGCTATTTATGGGAGGCTATGTCAGTCACTGCTTCACTGGGATGATGTCTATGATAGAACCTTTCTTAGGTCAGAGGAACTACAATTATATGTTGTTAAAATTTCTTTGATCGAGTAAAGGATAAAGAGAGCCCAAGATTGACATAAGTTGTATGTTGATGCAAAGTGGATAGATTTTCGCTTTATTGTAGGTGATTATGTGTTTTTAAAAATTCGACCCTCTGAGTTATAGATACAATAAAGAAAACAGAGTCCCCTATTTGTGTGTCTGTTTGAAGTTCTAGAACGGATTGGCAAGACCGTTTATCCTCTCGCTTCACCACCACAATATAGCATGATCCATGACGTGTTCTACATGTCCAATCTAAAGTGCTATGTGAGGAATCCTAGCCATTTGTTGAACATTGAACCTGTGGAACTCCCACGGAGGTTGTCATACCCTGAGTAACCTATGAGGATAATATAATCCAAGGTGAAATATCTCAAGAATAAAAAGATTGATATGGTATATGTTCTTTGGAAGAACCATGGTGAGGATGAAGCCACATGGGAGCTAAATACGGACATGGAAAATTCTGATCCCAAACTTTTTGGACGAGTAGTTAATTTTTGAGGACAAAATTCCTATAAGAGGGAAATGATGTTATAACATGGTTGTTCACTTGTATTTATATATACACACTTGAATGAAAATACTGGATCGATGAGGATATATTAGAAAAATTCATATCTTATTCGCAAGTATTGGTTCAAGAATGAAAATTCTCCTTATGGAATGGACTTCGTGTATTTTCATGTTTTCAATAACCCACTAATAGATATTGAACTAAAGAAAGAATGGGAAATCCAATGATAAAGGAATTGCTAAAAGTAATGGACAGTTGGTATTTAATAGGGAATTGTGTGGAAATTCTACAAAAGAATAGTTTGAAGACAATGAAAAAGTTTTATTTTGTCCAATATTGTAATTAATGAAGAAACATATTCAAAATAGGATTTCTTTCCAAGTTGGGTGAGATAATGGAATTATTTTGATACATTAAATAATCCAAATAAAGGGAAGACTTTGAGACAAAGAAAAGTACTATTAACTTTTATATCTTGGCCCCAAATATTGTACAAATCAAGATCTAATTGTTAAAAGCTTTTCTTCAAATTTTGATATTATTTGGATAAAAGGAGTGTTATATATGTATTAATTACTTTTTTCTAAAGTGGAAGGGTAAATTGAGCAATGTATTAGATGTCATAATTTTAATCAGAAAAGGAAATAAAACACGGCCCCTTTCATAGTCTGCATGGCATAGTGGCCATTAAATCAAGATCTGATGACACTCGAATCGTCGTCTACCCTGAAACATGAAAAGAAAACTAAGAAAAAACATTGATGCTTTTCCTTTTATGTTCCATCTCACTCTGTTATGTGTGCACATCTAGAAATCCTCACAATGAATTCATAAGATGATCTTGAGCGCAGTCACCCCTGGTTTCACCCCCTCTAGAAGGGTATTAAAGATACCTCCAATTTGTAGATCCTCTTCGCTCAAACCTCCTCAGACCACAACTATATAAAGGGGATAGGACCCCTCTGCAAAAACACCAAACTCTTAACAAGTCTCAATGAGACCCGACGTTGCTATACCTACCCTCAATTCCTCTGATAACGCCATCCTTCAACTCATGCGTTCTCGTTGTATCTCACCGGAGCACTTGCTCTTCATTCACTGTACCCCAATTGTCTCTAGAAAATCTATTACTATCAGTGAATCTGATGGGGCAAGGTGGAGAAGCTTGCTCAATCGCCTGTAGCTCAATGGTGAAAATTAGTGAAGTCAACCATTAGGTTGACTTCCTACTCATGAAGAAGGGATCTGCGGAGGTAGAAGATGACATCCAGTGAAAGTCCTCTTCCCTCATCCCGCTTCTGAGAGGTAAGGGTCCTTTCTAACTTGTTACACTATTTCATGTCTGGCCACATGAGCCGACCCGGGTGCCCACCATGGCACATGCCAATTGACTTGAGCATGGCCTTGAGGTGCGCTATCTTTATCTAGTTAATTGCTTAGGTGGTGTGAGCTAATTGGTCCATATTGTTTTAATTTCTAAAAATTCTAGTAAATCTTAGGATGATCCAAATATAACACACACACATATATATATAAATATATGATCAGAAAAATATGAGGAATTCATTAAAATAGGTTTCATGGCATGTTTCCCACTCGAATACCAAAAGAGAAAAAAGGTTCCAAATTTAACGTGATTAATACTTGAAAATCCTATTTTTTAGTTTTGATGAACATAACTTGGTTAAATGATCTTAATGGATAAAGTCTAACCTTTTTGGATAGAAAGATCATCTTGGATCTAATTTGGGTTAAAAGTTCATATGTTGCTAAAATTAGGGTTTCTTAAATTAAAAAGCATTTAAAAATGATAATTAGGGTTTGGGAACCCTAAACCTAATGAAACCTAATTGTACCCCACAACCCTAACTTAGATCCCAAGTCATTCATAATGGATATTTTGTGAAGACAATAGTAATAGTTGGGTATTATGCATTAATTATAGGGTGATTGTTAGTTTGATATCATCTACTCTTGGTTTCCTAGACATTAAGTCATCTTTGAGAAAGGTATTTGGTAACGCCTATGAATACTAGCCTTATCAAATGTTTAGATTTATTGGAGTTTCCCGAATGATTGCAATTAAATTGTTGGTTGTTTATTTACTTCCTGCAATCTTTAAGGACACTATGAGTATCATCTTATGTATATAACTTGCTCAAACACTAAATAGTAATCTATCATGAGTTAAAGAGAATGAGTTGAAAGAAATCATTATTGGAATGACTAGTGATCAAACCTAAAAAGGAATATAACGACCAAGCCTGAAAAAGAAGGCCTTACAAAACCAAGACTGGAAAGGTAAGTTTTGAGATATATGTTCACTACATGGACTAAACCATAAAGAGAGTGTAACAACCCCGCCTCCCAGTAACCCCCAATTAATGGAGACCAAAAGGTGTCGTTATCCCAATTAACAAGATCAAAGGTTTGACAATTAATCAATAATAATTATGAAATTTTACCAACTAAACTGAAAACTGGTATAAAATAAAACTTTGCATACCTATTTAAAAACTTTGGAAAACTATCTATCTACAACTTGAATTATTCTATATAATCCTCCTTGTACGTTACTTCTTATTTTCATGATGTGTCACTTTACTGTTTGTGCTTTTCAAACTTGTACCTAAAATGTCGACAAACAAAACGTCGGTCAGCATATCGAAATATACTGGTATGTGGGGACAACCAAAAGTTTGCACATATGGATAACAATATAATTATCACAATCAAGTTAATTAATAAACCAATTTACGCTTTTTAGTATGACATTCTCCACCGCTTTTGCCCTATCCCTGGCGTACCCACCTTAGGGTTTCTTTTGCCAATGACTTAAGTCCACCATCACAATCTCGAGCTTGGTTCCTGGGGTCACCGCTCATGGTTCCCTCTAGTCATGCAATATCATAGGCCACCTTCTCATTCTTGAGCTTGGTGCCTGGGGTCACCACTCATGGTGCCCATTGGTCTACCCATCTGGGCCTGACCTTTGGCATCATCCATCAGGGTGGCATGTAGGTGCGAGAATACATACTCCTATTATTAATGTGATAATCATAGTGACTTTATGATTTTCAAGTATGAACATCCAAACTGATAATTTGCATTCAAAGCGATTAACCATCCGAAAAATCCTCGGGAAACTAAGGCGGTTATTCATAATTAACCACATACCTGTCAAGTTGTCTTGAATGCTGAATTAATCCAAACAATCAAGTAATCCAGAATCAAACAAGCAAGCACAATTTAGTCTAGAAATGTATATCCAATATTTTTCTATCATGAATCATGGTATTCCAATCTAATAGGCCTAATCGTGCCCTAGGGTTACTATCCCTTTTTAGGGTTTTGACCATAATTAGGGTTTCACTTCCTTTTTACCACTTTTACTTTAATTTTATCAAAATATCCATCAAACCCTAATTATCTCATCTTATTTTCCATTAAGATCCTAAGATCAGGTTTGGACCACAAAACCCTAATTTTCAAATTACTATATCTTTTCTTCCCTTTTTCCTCACCTTAGGGTTTTTAGAGCAATAATTACATTATTAGGTTTAGAACCCTAATTCTTGTAATTCCATCATCAAAACAGGTTAAAATCCATCGTATTCATTAATCAAGTTAATAATGCTCGAATTAACTCCATTACAAAATTAAATCTATCTTTTATCAACAATTAGGGTTTCTAACCACAAATTAATACCCTTTTCTATCCAAATTAAATACTTTTGCAAAAATATACTGATTTAGGTTCCCAAACTATTTTTAATGTATCCCTCATATTTTTCTAATCATTTTTCATGTATTAACTTCCATCATCCGAGTTTTCTAGCTCAAGATATGATTTTATCAAGAAAACCCTTTTTATTGATTTATTTGTTATTTTTAGAAAAATCGTGGATCATTTGATCCGTAGTCCACTGGTCCACTTAGGATCCAACGACCAGGATCGTGTGTGCCTATCTTTGATTTCAGTTACCAAAGGACTAAAATGCCCTTACCTCTTTCACACGCACTCGAGGGCAGGGATGACTTTTCCCTCCCTAGTCATCTTCCTCCTTCGTCTCTGAACCTACGAATAGCAGCAAGATGGCCGAGTCAACAGAGGTGTTGACTTTACCCACCGATCCTCGAAAGCAAGCAGCGACAGGTCCAGGACCTCCGCCCAACCCAACCGAACTTCATCGGTGGTCGTGATTGTTCCAGCCATGGTCGGACTTGCCAAGACGATGAGAGGGGTCTCCCGGCGGCAAGCCAGGGAGGTCCGAGGTATAGGAGGGGTTCGAGAGGGGGAATTGGAGAACGATACTCGACCTGAAGGTCCTACCACACCTCACGGACCTTTTTCTAATCTCACAAAGGGAATCCACCCCCTTAAATAGCTTGAGGCTACGACGCACAACCTACAGTTTCCTTACATTTTAGGAGATCCTTCTAGAGACCCCAAGACAGGCAAAAACTAGTATAGATATGTCCGCAAGGATCTCACAAATCTATCTAACATGTTTCCAAGTTTTCCCGCGCATTGATTGGTAAGGAAACGACCAAGGAAAGAATCGAGTTCTATCCTTACTTTCCCAACCAGACGCAAGCTTGAAGATGGGCTCATCATCGTCAGATCTAGATCTGGCGGCCCTGAATGCACGCGCCAGAAGCATAATAGGAAAAGGAATTGTGACATTTAATGAAATCCTATTACTTTAGGGATATTTCCAAAATTCATAACTCCCAAACCAAATGTGCAATTAATACCAAATTTTAAGGGAAAGTCTATTAAGACTTAATGCACGTATGTACCAAATTTGAGACTCAAAATCGAAAGTATGATGTCTTTCTTTATATGCAAGTTATCACTTAATTATATATATTTCTCACATATTTTTTCTTTCCCTTGCCATTAAATTATTATTCTGAGTTCCTTGAACCTTAAGGAACCTTAATGGCTCGAAATCCCATCTTGGGAATATTCCTTAGCCTTTTATTTATCTTTTATCCATTATTTCTCATATCTTGTTTATTTCTTATTAAAATATCTCTTTTTGAGGATTTCTCTTTATCTTTCTTTTTATTTTCCTCATTGGCATTCCACTTATTATTAGGAATCCTTTTGATACAAAAACTCATCAAGGGTAACTCAATTATACATCTTTTTACTTGTTTTCCACATTTTACCATTGTTTTCAATTTCTTTCTTAACAAAGAAATACTTAATTGATCTTTTCCTTTCTTATTGTATTTTCTTTGCTTATTTGGATTCCTTGGGACCCAAGGAACCCAAGAGGCATGAAATCCACCTTTGGATTACACTCTTTTGCCTTCTATAAGTTTCTACATTTTTCTTTTCTCCGTTTCTTATTAATAATGGAGTTTCTTTTGTCTTTTCCTTGTTATTGGGCCCAATAGCCAATAAAGCCCACAAGTAAATCAACAAGGCTATTGTAAACGAAATACATTTATTCAAAAAAAATTATATCATTATTTTTTCTAATATCTTTAATATGAGAAATTACATTTCTCTCTAAATGAACCCAAAAATTGGGGTTGTAACATCCTTCCCCTCTTATAAGAATTTGGTCCTCAAAATTCCATCAAGCAAACAAACAGTTCAGGATAAGCCTTTCATATGTCCATCAGGGCTCCCATGTGGCTTCACCCTTTCCATGGTGCTTCTCAAGAACCTTCATCATCTCATATTCTTCCATCTGAGTTCTTCCTTACCTTGGTATATTGTACCCTCATAGGTGACTCAGGACATTTCAGCCTCTCAAAAGCTGAATCGGTTCAAGGCTCAGCACATGGCTTGGGTACCTCACATAGTGCTCTAGATCAAACTCATGGAACATATTACACATCATGTTATCCTAAGGGGCAAGGCTAAACACAACCATCTCCACCAATCCATCTCAAATGGACCCATATATCAAGGACTTTGCTTTCTTAGTTGTAGTTTAGAGGGGTCAGATTTTCACATCACATATTCTCCCACAGTGAACTGTATGTAAGTCTGCTTTGCATCATCTCTTGACTCATGTCACCACTGGGCTCTCTCTCAGCCATTGCATGATAAAAGTGACTTCATCTGCACACATTGTGGTTCTTTTCTGACCTCCACGAGGCCTCCTTCACCAACATCATCTTAATGAAGTGGTGACCGACACAACCTCCTAGAATTTCTTGCATCCCAATAAAGGCTATGGTGGTTAACGTTACATCTTAAGAACTGTCTCTTTGTATCACCCTATATGAGCACTCGTGCTCTCATCAGACCCTCTCATCTGGATCATACTAACCATTAGTTAGGGGTGATAAACTATTCTATCATCGAGTTCTTCATGTATCTACTTCCACCTCATGGAAGTGAACCTTTAGGTCATACTCAAGAACTTTTGAACTCGCATCATGGTGTGGTTGAACCATATATCTCTCTTAAGTAGTTCAACCGAATCTGTCCCTTGACAACATTCTTTCTTTCTCATGTTATCTAGGTAAGGTGATCTACCATAACCCATATTTCATCTTGACCTTCCTTGGTCTAGGGAAGGCTTACCACCACATCCATAGTGGTGAATTCCCATTCCCTCTCGGGGACTCTCTATCCTCTATATTACTACAGTGGGTTATTGGTGTTCGTCCTTTACCTCTTGACGTGCATGGCGACGAGCCACGTGCATCTTTGTACACTTTTCATCTTAGGCATCAAAATACTACTGCCACTCTTCGTAGTACGGTGTATGGTGATCTTAAATCATGATCTCCTGTATTCTCATGATTCCTTAAGATTGATTCCTCAGAATCCCTAAACCACTCTAGTCGGGGTTTCATCACTTTCCTTTCCAAAGAAGTGCATCTGAGGTTCTACAACCATCCTCTTATTGCATCACAGTCTAGACTGGCTAACAAAACAACTACTAACTTGTTCAACAGATCTTTCTACATCTAAGTGTTATCCAAACATATCTCTTTTCCAAACATAGGGTTAGCCTAACAACCTCCTCTATCCTCTAGCTAAACTAGGCAGATATATCTCAACCAGAGCATCCATTACAACTTCACAATGTTCACATCCTTAGGTATTAGGTAACATTGAAGACATATACTTCCATGTATTTCACTTACCATCTCATACTTGAACTCGAAGTCTATCTTCATTGAGAACACTTTGAGCTCAGCTTCTTGGTGATCAAACTCAACCTTATATGACTCATATCTCATGATAAAAACATCCTCATAAGGTGACTACCTCATTCCTCTTAGTGTTGGTAATCCCTCCATGTATCGTTCACTCCTCCAGGGTATGTTATCATCTCTATCCTCAAACCCCATAGCAACGTTCCAACTCACATCATCTTCTATCCTTGGTGTATGGCATGCGTACTGTCTTATCTCTCACTCCCATAACAAGAGGAATTAAGCATTTGGCTGCAGTCCAAATACAGAGTTCTTCTTGTTCTAAGAGTAGAGATGGTACATCCCACCTTGTCAGTACACTTTAAAATCTAAGTTGAAACGTACCACATATGTCTCTACAAACATCACGATATCAAAAATTACTTCCATGCAAAACTGGTCTCGAACCTACTTGGGTTTACACACAATCCTTGGTCATCTCCTCTAGGTCTATAGGGTGCCGACACTTTTGGGGTCATCCCTCTTCCCTTATGCATCCAGAGAGTGCCCTACTCATCTGCCCTTTGGGTCCCATGAGTTCATGAAGGTGATCAATCTCCTAACCCATGGCCTTCAGACAATGATAGCTGTTACCTCCCGACCCTATGGTCATGTGCAACTAGGGAATTAGGCAACTCCTACTTTCATAAGTCTTATCCCAATCTGACCCTAGGATAGACTTAGGATTCTATTATAGTACACATCCAACTTAGAACCTTACCCAAGCCTTCATCATCTCTCTCTGCATTCATGGGCTGACTTTCATCCCTTCACAGGGGTCATGGCGACCTGCCTACCTTGGTCAGGCCCCATACCGATTACCTTCATGGTAACACATTCACATGCACATAGAGATGGTTATCTATGGGTCTGTAGGTTCATTCTCATACCATGTACTCCTCACTTAGCTTCTCAAGATCCAATGAGACCCACAAAACTAGTAAGCACCCAACCAAAGGGTCCCTCTCCCATGACGGGAGGAAACTATAACTCTTGACAACAAGGTCACAAACGTCCTTAGGTCTAGCATGCTTAACCCTAGCAAGCTACTAAGGCTCAAGCGGACCACCTACTAAACCATGTTAGGTCATACTTGTTCTCTTTCCTCAACACTGGATCACGATCATACCTTCCTATGTCATCCACTTAGCTGTGAGGGGTTCATCAAACATGCCTTAAACTTAAGGGGTTTCCTTTACCTCTACACATGAGGAGTACCATGCTCAAAACTATAGAGACTCAAATCTCATCATGAGCATCGGATACACTGCTTCCCCTCTTAGGCCTAGGTTCTCCTTTGGGTATCCAACTGCATGCTCAATCTCTTAACCACGAATCAAGCATGTCCAAGGTATGTCATGCACTCCCATGATCCTTCCATTAGAGCAACACCTCAGAGTTGAGTCCTCTTCAAGGAGAACCAACTAGGTATATTGCCTCACAACTGGTTACTTAAACCTCCTCAGGGTCTAAGGTACTCTTTGTATCATCTCAATAGGTAACCACTTATACCTTAGGCACATAGGTACTAGAAGCATCATTCTCTCTCTAGAGTTGGTTTCTCTAAAGGCAACCAAGATATCATCAGCCTCCAAGGGTCAAGCATAAGGCAACCACTATCATCCACTTAGGTCTCATCATCCTCGACTCCCCACTATTCCTCATGTCTCAGAATCTAAGCTTCCAACCTTCTTTCTTGGGTCCTACTTTCTCTCTCTAGATCTAACTCCACATCCCTCCTTACTACTAGAGGTCCTCTCTCAATGAAGTTGGATCAAGCTCACCAGCATATCCCTACCTGGGTGAAGACTATGCTCAACTCATGTTTTGCTCAAAATTAACCTTAGCTCTTTATGCTTATCACATAAGCTATCCAACATACTCCCTTGACTAGGGTTTCAACATACTGTCAGCACTGTTGATGCACTCTGGGTGCAAGCTATACCCTACTTACCTAAGCCCATAGGGTTTCTATAGGTTCTCCTCTAACCTCATCCATGAAGGAGCTATCCTTCGCTCTAACATGCATGACCCTCTCCAGGGTTGGGTCGCCAAAGGTACTAGGTCATCTAACCTCTTATGGCATCCCAAAGGCATGTCCAACCAAACACTTAGTCAACCATGACATATAACTCATCATGTCATCTCTCTCTCTAACCTTCACTTAGGGTTAGGGTTAATGTCATCCTCAAAGGATGTGCTAGGTCTCTACTTTTAATGGAGGTCTCTACCTCTAAGACTAACTCTCTCTACTCATCCTCCAGACAAGGAGGTCTAGCCTCAGGTCTCTCCTGAGGGCACGACAACTTATGTCATATGACCTAAGCATGTATTTATTCTTTAGTTTGTTCTTAATCTATTAAGCTTATGTCCATGACATCTTATTTACATGCTTTTCATTAATTTGGTGGAGGATTCCTTAGACCTTATTAACCTTACCTCATACCTCAAGAGGGTGAGGAGAAGAGAGAGAAAACCCTAATCCTTAATGTCCTTAACAAAATTTGAGTTGAGAAGGGATGAACAAGATGAGAGAGTTCTAAAGGTATCTTATTTCGAGTCATATCCTAAGACATCGGCCAGGGAGTCACACAATCTGGGAGTCCTCGTATTCCGACTAGCGGTGCAGAGGAAAATATTGCCAGCCCCCGGACGTGATCCTTTTCTAGACACCTCAATCTTTCAGACAATCCTCTAATAACTCCCTTGGGTTCTACAAAATTTGTAAAATTTAATAATTATTAAAGATTAAGTGAGGAACCTTCGCTTTGATATCAATTGTAATGACCCCGCCTCCCGGTAACCCCCAATTAAAGGAGACCAAAAGGTCGGTGTCGTTATCCCAATTAACAGGATCAAAGGTTCGACAATTAATCAATTATAATTATAAAATTTTACCAACTAAACTGAAAACTAGTGTAAAATAAAACTTTGCATACCTTTTTAAAAACTTTGGAAAACTATCTATCCACAACTTGAATTATTCTATCTAATCGTCCTTGTACTTTACTTCTTATTTTCACGATGTGTCACTTTACTATTTGTGCTTTTCAAACTTGTACCTAAAACATCGACAAACAAAACGTCGGTCAGCATATCAAAATATACTGGTATGTGGGGACAACTAAAAGTTTGCACATATGGATAACAATCTAATTATCACAATCAAGTTAATTAACAAACCAATTTATGCTTTTCAGTATGACATTCTCCACCGCTTTTTCCCTAACCCAGGAATACCCACCTTAGGGTTTCTTTTGCTAATGACTTAAGGCCACCTTCTCAATCCTGAGCTTAGTGCCTAGGGTCACCACTCATGGTGCCCTCTAGTCATGCAATATCATAGGACACCTTCTCATTCCCGAGCTTGGTGCCTGGGGTCACCACTCATGGTGCCCATTGGTCTACCCATCTAGGCCTGACCCTAGGCACCATCCATCAGGGTGGCATGTAGGTGTGAGAATAGATACTCCTATTATTAATGTGATAATCATAGTGACTTTATGATTTGCAAGTATGAACATCCAAACTGATAATTTTCATTCAAAGTGATTAACCATATGAAAAATCCTCAGGAAACTAAGGCAGTTATTCATAATTAACCACATATCTGTCAAGCTGTCTTGAATGCAGAATTAATCCAAACAATCAAGTAATCTAGAATCAAGCAAGCAAGTACAATTCAGTCCTGAAATAAACATCCAATATATTTCTATCATGAATCATGGTATTCCAATCTAATAGGCCTAATCGTGCCCTAGGGTTACTATCCCTTTTTAGGGTTTTGACCATAATTAGGGTTTCACTTCCTTTTTACCATTTTTACTTTAATTTTATCAAAATATCCATCAAACCCTAATTATCTCATCTTATTTGCCATTAAGATCCTAAGATAAGGTTTGGACCACAAAATCCTAATTTTCGAATACTATATCTTTTCTTCCCTTTTTCCTCACCTTAGGGTTTTTAGAGCATTAATTACATTATTAGGTTTAGAACCCTAATTCTTGCAATTCCATCATCAAAACAAGTTAAAATCCATCGTATTCATTAATCAAGTTAATAATACTCGAATTAACTCCTTTGCAAAATTAAATCTATCTTTTATCAACAATTAGGGTTTCTAACCACAAATTAATACCCTTTTCTATCCAAATTAAATACTTTTGCAAAAATATACTGATTTAGGTTCCCAAACTATTTTTAATGTATCCCTCGTATTTTTCTAATCATTTTTCATGATTAACTTCCATCATCTGAGTTTTCTAGCTCAAGATATGATTTTATCAAGAAAACCCTTTTTATTGATTTATTTGTTATTTTCAGAAAATCGTGGATCGTTTGATCCGTAGTCCACTGGTCCACTTAGGATCCAGCGACCAGGATCACACGTGCCTATCTTTGATTTAAGTTACCAAAGGACTAAAATTCCCTTTCCTCTTTCACACGCACCCGAGGGCAGGGATGACTTTTCCCTCCCTAGTCATCTTCCTCCTTCATCTCTGAACCTACGAATAGAAGCAAGATGCCCGAGTCAACAGAGGTGTTGACTTTGCCCATCGATCCTCAAAAGCAAGCGGCGACAAGTCCATGACCTCCGCCCAACCCAACCAAACTTCATCGGTGGTCGCGATTGCTCCAGCCATGGCCGGAGTTGCCAAGACGATAAGAGGGGTCTCCCAGCAGCAAGCCAGGGAGGTCTGAGGTATAGGAGGGGTTCGAGAGGGGGAATTGGCAAACGATACTCGACCTGAAGGTCCTACCGCACCTCGCGGAGCTTTTCCTAATCTCATAAAGGGAATACACCCCCTTAAATAGCTCAAGGCTACGACGCACAACCGACAGTTTCCTTACATTTTAGGGTATCCTTCTAGAAACCCCAAGACAGGAAAAAACTAGGATATATCTGTCTGTAAGGATCTCACGAATCTATCTAACATGTTTCCAAGTTTGCTCGCGCATTGATCGGTAAGGAAACGACCAAGGAAAGAATCAAGTTATGTTCTTACTTTCCCAGCCAGATGCAAGCTAGAAGGTGGGCTCATCACCATCAGATCTAGATCTGACGGCCCTGAATGCACGTGCCAGAAGCATAATAGGAAAAGGAATTGTGACATTTAATGGAATCCTATTACTTTAGGGATATTTCCAAAATTCATAACTCCCAAACCACATGTCCAATTAATACCAAATTTTAAGGGAAAGTCTATAAAGACTTAATTCACGTATGTACCAAATTGGAGACTCAAAATCAAAAGTATGAGATGTCTTTCTTTATATGAAATTTATCACTTAATTATATATATTTCTCAAATATTTTCTCTTTCCCTTGCCATTAAATTATTATTCTGAGTTCCTTGAACCTCAAGGAACCTTAATGGCTCGAAATCCCATCTTGGGAATATTCCTTAGCCTTTTATTTATCTTTTATCCATTATTTCTCATATCTTGTTTATTTCTTATTAAAATATCTCTTTTTGAGGATTTCTCTTTATCTTTATTTTTATTTTCCTCATTGGCATTCCACTTATTATTAGAAATCCTTTTGATACGAAAACTCATCAAGGGTAACTCAATTATACATCTTTGTACTTGTTTTCCACATTTTACCATTGTTTTCAATTTCTTTCTTAACAAAGAAATACTTAGCTGATCTTTTCCTTTCTTATTGTATTTTCTTTACTTATTTGGATTCCTTGGGACCCAAGGAACCCAAGAGGCATGAAATCCACCTTTGGATTACACTCTTTTTCCTTCTAGAAGTTTCTACATTTTTCTTTTCTCCATTTCTTATTAATAATGGAGTTTCTTTTGTCTTTTCCTTGTTATTGGGCCCAATAGCCAATGAAGCCCACAAGTAAATCAACAAGGCTATTGTAAACAATCAAAACAAATTATATCATTATTTGTTCCAATATCTTTAATATGATAAATTACATTTCTCTCCAAATGAACCCAAAAATTGGGGTTGTAACAGAGAGGGTTCCTCATAGATAGGCTCCCTTAAAGAGAGGGCACACCACAAAGAGTGAAAGGTTAAGGGTCAAGAAGTTAGAAAAGAAATCACATGTTTTATTAGGTAATGATATATGCTTATATTGATGACTATGTTGTCACACCTACTTGTTAATATTTTGATTCATGCTATTTTAGGTTAAACAAATATTATCTGAAAGATGGACATCCATTGAAGAAGGCACCAAAAGAAAAGATGCTTAAAGTTATCCTAGAGGATTATAGATAATTAGATTTATTTCATGTGAAAACATTTGTGCTACCTTTCCATGTACATCCCTTAAGGAGAATTTATCTTCATATTATTGTTAAAATACTTTTCATCCAATGAAATTCATAAATATTATTGGTTATTTGGTAAACCTTGATCATATAAATATAGTAATGGCCCTTGCCCTCTCATTCCACCTTACATGGGGATAACAAGGGGAGGGGGTCGTTGCACGTCTTATATTAGTATATAAATTGCAAAGTTATATTCATATCCAAATAAGTAGTTCTTGTTTTCTTAGCGTTGCAACAACACCTTCTCTTCTCCTTGAAGAAGTTACTTTTCCTCAAGCCTTCAACACATGGATGTGGGAACTCTTAGTGAATCATCTTGGTCTCTAAGAGGAAGTAGAATTTTGTGTTGTTAATGTGTTAGCATTAGTTTCTTTCATTCTCCTCTTATTATGAGTTATTTTCCTTGGGGTGAATTTTTCTCTCTCTAAGAAGAATAACTCTTAGAAAACTTATTTCACGATGTTGTAAGTCTCTCCTTAGATGTCCACCCATTTATTTTTTATCCTTTTGAGGATGACGAATACCTCCTAGGATGATCCAATAATGGACTTCCCCTACTAGGTTAAACCCCAAGGTCATACGTAGTATGGTCAGTCACCCTTATGCCACACCCGATAGAGTGATGTGCCTTCATAGTGTTTCTTGTCAGAACACCTACCGTCTGGGTTTTTTTTCTAGAGCTTGCTCCCACTAGGATTTGAACCTGGGTGGGTTGGGTAGGAGGCACCCCTTTAACTAGTTAGACAAACACTGGGTGACATGTACAAATATAGGAGAGTCATGGGCTTGTTCATTATCTCAATACTAAAACATATATAATTAGTGGAAGTGCATTTATTAATTACCAAATTTTATGCAATGTAACAAGGTTACAATCATCCTCTAATGACTCTTAGGGCATACAACCAACTTTAACTAGAGCCAATCACTCATTTATTGAATACTACATGATTTGACATGACCAACATGCTTTCTTTGTGAAATTACTTTTGTTAAGCGAGCAATATTTCTTTTAGTTGGCACTCTACAAATACTTACATCTTCTCTCTTTATTATCTCTCTGTATGACATAATATCATTGTAGTATGTGCATTGAATTATGATGATGCATGCATTCCTTAATATGTGCAATGACCACATTGTTGTCACAATAAATCTCTACTACATCCTCAACGGTTGGAACAACCCCAAGTTTACTAATGAACTTCTTGATCTATATTGCTTCTTTAGTTGCATTGGATACAACAATATACTTGGCTTCTATTTTAGATTTGGCAATGACTCTTTTATGGAATTTTCCTAGCTTACATCCTTTTTATTAGGAAAAACACAAATCCTAACTCCAATCGGTAATTTTGCATATTAGTTTGAAAACTTGCATCAATGTAGCCTTTTAAAACTACTTTGTACATCAAGAACTAATATTTGTTCTTCTTAATTACATTAGGATATTGTTCATAATAATTCAATGACCTTCACTGAGATTTGACTGGTACTTTCTCATAATTCATAAAGAATACAAACATCTTGGAGTGCAGTATTGTTGCATACATGATAGATAAATTTACAAATGCATATGGAATCTTTCTCATTTTTTCCCACTTGATATTAGACATTGGGATTTAGAGAAACTTATTCCAGCACTAAGATACCTCACCTAGAATCATTCACGATGAACCTCGTAGGTGCCTTGTCAATGTATGTACTTTGAATTGATTGAGAAGTCTTGTAGATCTATCTCAATACATCTTGATTCATAATATATAATATGCTTTGCCAATATCCTTCATGGAGAAGGTATTCATGACCAAGTATTAATCAATTGTAGAGTAAGTATGTCATTTCCCATCAATAACATGCCATCCCCGTTTAATATAAGATATACAATTTTGTTCTCATTAATATTCTTGTAAAAACAAGGATCATGTTCATTTTTTTACAAAATCAAACTCTTTGACTATCTCATAAAAATGAAGATTCCAGATTTTATATGTTTGGTTCAATATATATATTGACCCCTATAGATTACAGATTTTATTGGATCCATTTGGAGCAATAAAACCTTCAGGTTGTTTCATGTAAACATCTTGTTGAAGTTTTCCATTTAAGAAAGATTTTTTAAAGTCATAGTCATGATAAGATACAATGGTAATCATGATATTTATGGATTTGACCACAGCAATTGGTGAAAACAATTCATCATAGTCAACAACTTGAACTTGTTGGATACCTTTTGCATCCAATCATACTTTTTGGTTTGTACATTTCCCTTTCATGTAGGTCTTCTTGTTGAAGACCCATTTTCACCCTATGATTTTTACCCCTTCAGGTGCATCCACCAAAGTCCATACTTTGTTGGTTTATATGGATTACATTTCATATATCATGACCTCAAGCCATTTACTAGAAGTTGGTCCCTCAATCACCTCACTAAAGGTTGTTGGGATATCATCTATGACCACCAAATCATATTATTGAGTCATGAGAAGTCAAATGTATCTATCTCTATATTGGTCCTCCAAGGCCTTAGAGGTTCTTATTCAACATGAGGAATTTTAGATTCCACAATGTCTTAAGATATCTTTGTTCCTCATCTACCTCCATAGGTTCAATGTGGTCTTATTTTCCTTGTGCTTATTGGAGATCTATTTTCGTCCCATTGGTACCCTTTAGAAATGAATTTCTTTCCAATGTATATGGTAGTTCTATCAATAAATAGTATATTGTTAAATGGATATATAAGTAATAACCTTTAGATTCCTTTGGATATCCAACTAAGAACAATTTATCCAATTTGGATCAAGCTTTCCCTAAACGTTTTCTTGGCATATGCTTCATATATCCAAACTTTCATAAATGACATATTGGCATGCTTACAAGTTGGTTATGTACTTCATTCATTAAGTCCTTGAACTTTTAAAAAGATTCTAATTTGTGTTTCATAAGATATATATTCTCGACCATATTCAAAACATAGTGTGTTAATATTATTTCCATGTTGGTTATGTACTTCATTAATGAATTCCTTGAAATTCTATAAAGATTCTGATTTGCGCTTCATAGGATACACATACCATATGTACTAAAGTCATAAATAAATGTCATGAGTACTGGTATCATCCTCTACAACTTGTTCTAGAAGGTCAAAATACATCAATATGTATGAGTCCTCATATGTCACTTGCCCTCTCACTATTACTACTGAAGGCTTCTATTGTCATCTTTCCCAATAAATAAGATTCACGTCTTTATTGATTTAGAATGAGATGAGTCTAGATAACAATATTTTTGGAGTCTAGAAATGTGTTTCTCAATTATGTGCCCTAATCAACAGTGCCATAGGTAGTTTTTCTTGAATCATCCATTTTTAGCTTCTTGGTATCATGTTATATATAAATCTAACAAGTTCCATTAAATAGAAACCATAATACATTGGGGCACTGCCATAGAATATATCATCTCTTGAAATACAATTTGACCAGTCATTATTAGAAATTTTAAGATGTTCTTATTTAAACAAGATACTAAAATTATGTTTCAATTTATGGAATCTACAAAACAGTAGTTCTCTATGTCTATTGCAATCCCACTATGATGAAATAAACTACAGGTTCCTACAACTAATGTAGTAGCATCCGAGTGGTAAAGTTGATGTTGTATGATTGAGAGGTCACAAGTTCAAAACCCCTTGGTAACGCGACGAACGAATTGCCATTTTTTTCTTTCAGAAAAAGACTATTGGTGCCTAGAACTATGGAAGTAATTATTAATCCATTAGGAACTTGGAGATCCACCCTCACTTCAATAAGGGTTTACTTATTTTTTTTATCATGCCTATTAGTGCATATGTGAGATCCTCATCCTATGTCCAATATCTAGGATTATGAAGTGTATAAGTTTATCTTTGTGCCATACAAACCTGAAGTGGAGATCTCAATTCCCTTCTCCGTCTTCTTTAGTTCTTCTAGTTAAAGATGGAAATTTTGTTTCCAATGTCCAAGCTAATGTCAATGGTGACAATTTCCTTCCTTGCGCCTACTCCTCCTTTAGTTTTAAGTGTAGAATACTTGGAATCTTGTCTAGCTTTCAAAGTCTTCTTAGATTTGACCTTGGCCTTTGACTTGTTGTTTCTAGTTTTTTACCATAATAATACACTTTCACTTGTCTTTCTTTATCCAAGTCTCAAGTATAATGAACATGCCAAGAAACTCTCACAACGACTGAATAAAATTTTAAATGTTGTACTTCATGAAAAATTGTATGTATGATTATGGTATTGATTGCAAGATTACATTACTGACCAACTCTTATCTTGTGGGGAATTCTCATCTCCCTATATTTCTGCATCCCTAGTCAACTTGAGTATATATTGATAAGCTAGATTTCCTTCATTCATATTGCCTTAACCATGCCCTTTCATACATCATACCTCTCTTTATTGTCTGTTATTAGAAAATATAACTATCATGTGTGGACATCTCTTGAATTCTAAGGTTCTAATGTTGCTTCTGAAGTTCACAATTCGTGGATTATAGAATGAGTTACTTGTCATTGATATTTTCATCATTATTCTTATGATAATATTCACTTTGTAGAATTGTGAACTACAAAAGAAACATGAGAACACCTGAATTATAAATATGTCCACACATCATAGAGATGTCCAATCTAATTTAATATGGGTTTGATCCATTGGTTTTGGAGATTTTAGGACATAGAGCTTTGATGGGGCTCCAAATATCACACAATAAAAAACTCGAAGGGAATAACACTTAGGCTTAATCAAACATTGTGCACTAATTCTCCACTCCACGTGAATGGAAGCCTTATTGCAGTTTACTTAAGGATTGAACCCAAAGGAAAACCTTTTTAAGAAGCTATATAATTCAGAAGTATTAAGGGTAATATTTATCACCGATAAAGTTGATTGATTGATTAAACTAAATTATTGTTGATAGCAACAATGACTAAAGAAGTAAATAAATGATAATAAAAAGGACTAGGGCATGGGGTGTCACTTGCTAAAGCCTATGTAATTATTCTAGCAAGAATTTAACTCCTAAATAGAAGTTTAAAAATAGAGTCTTAGCTATTTCCCGCTCACATGATATAGATCATTGCATGGATTAAACTCTGTTGGAACCAACCAGTCTCAATACCCAAGTTCCTAGTTCACCGGTTGAATAGTCTCGGAACGTTAGAAGATTGTAACCCAATCACCTCACTATCCCTTGCTGACATTTTAGGGGGGATAACAAGATCATTCTGAGGTTCTAATCACAGTTACATAAACATGCACATCCATGATTAGAACATATATGCAACACAAAATGTCCATTTGTAAGGCAAGGAAATAAGCAGAATGACACTTTATTTAGCAATAGTATTATTGAGTTTAGATACAAGCAAAAATAAAATATAGGTTGTTGGGGCTAGTCCCCATGCCCCAACAGAAACTCTACTTGCTCATGGTGAGAGACAACATCAGAACGATAGGTAGAACAATGGAAGGGGCCATGATGTCTGGTGCATGAAAACCAATCTCTCCACTGTGGTCACTGCCTCCTTGCTCCTCGCCAGGGTTTGCATTATGCAAATGTGGCTTCTTGCTGATCAGAGACCCTTAGAATGGATGATAAGGGTTCCCTTATATAGATGCATTCCTCACTTTTAAAACCCAAATGTTGAATACTTGGTCAAAGGTAGCTAATTCCTTGACCCGTACTCAATCCACCAGGCTACTCATGTGGGTTACTCAATCTTGACCTCATATATTTGGTTCTCTGGTGGACTAGTGTGGGTTGAGTCAGGGTAGGGTGGATGCAGAGAGCGTGCATAAGAACTATAGAATCTGGGAGACTCTATGTAGAGAGTGGATCGAGTCAGGAAATTGGTGGATCTGATCGATTGACTGGGTGGTTGGAAGGTGGACAATAAACAACTTTTGGGGCCTTCCTTCCCTTGAGGTATGGCATCACGAGGGATTGATCGTCCTTCTAGGCAATGATGTGTATTTTTGGTTTTTTCTACATGAAAAAGTATGTAAAGTGAATTAAAGTCCAAAAAATAAAAGATAATTGCATACAAGAAAATATAAGGCTAAAACTAGGGAATAAAAACACAACCCCTAAAAAGTGAATAAAATTGTATGCAATGATGGTTACAAATATACTCATCAAACTTGCACTCATGAGGGAGAAAAATTCTCAATGTCTTATACCAATCATAAAAGTTATTCCAAATCCACATTTCTTTCTCAAGGACTGATCACAACAAGAATCATTTATTCATATTTTTCAGTATATCTACAAAGAATAATATTTGCTCAAATCAACATTATGATTTCAAAATATATTTGATTTGTTGACATTGATTTGGATTGTAGTTAATAATGATCCCATTTTTTGATAAAATTAATAACCCTCACAACTAAACCAAAAGATTACAACAAGCAATTGTACAGTGAGCCAAGATCACTATTACATTAAGTTATGCATTAAATTTGGCAGATAATTCACAACTCAATTATATAGGTAGGTAACAATTACCAATTATATTTTATGCAACTTTTGGATATATGGTTCTACAACTCCTTATCATAAATCAACTTATGAAGTGTATGACATTTTTATAACTCTATGTGCCAAATCCTATTAATATCACCTATTCAAGTTGAACCCAAAGGCCAATACAATAATCTATGCATCCTAATGAGCATGCCTACATACTTGTAATGACACTTCCAAAAGCTAGATGCTGCAGCATGCTTTGGCATGCCCACACATATTGTATTGAGGTTCTAATGTATGTTGCACAATAGAAGACATCTTAAAATTTGATATTAAATTTAGGGATTTGATATAATAATCACATGCATCCAATCACCATTATGTATACTCTATTGTGCATATCATCTAACCAAAACAATCACCACAAGTGATCAAACATCTTATAGAAACTAGTACAACACCTTGTTACAACAGAGTAGCAAAACATAACCAAGATATTCACTTATAATGTAACCTTAAATCTTCCTTTACATGATTTTCTATTCTTTGGGTTCTCTATTTAGGTAGTTCTTCAGTTATTTATGGAGTTGTCACTTCTTGCTTATCATGAACCCTCCAAGGATCGACCTTATTTGTGTGGCCTTTTGATTATCTCCTCTTATCAACCATTTTTTATTGGTGATGTCATTACATCATTCTATTTAGATTTCAAGAAATTAATTTTTCATAGAGAATGTAGAGAGTGAAGCATGGTATAAAAGACACATACATGTTACATTGTTTAGGATCACAATAAAAACTGGGGACTACATGTTTTGGATCATTCACCATGAAAGACTAATTACCATACCCTCATCTACCAAATGAAATGAATAAAAGGTGTCACATTGGTTTATGTAATATAGATATATCACATCATATATATGATTGTTCATGATTCTTTAGGTATATTGTAACACCCTGATTTCCATATCACATGAACAGAAGCTATTTTTTTTCAACTGGGAGTGTCCCAAACATGATATAGATAACAATAATACTAGACAATAACCAATATAGACTAAGTGTAAAAACGCATTCTCATAAATTTTTAGGAAAGAAACTCTATAACATCATCATATTCAAAAAAACTTAATGCCATGATAATAATATATACAAATCTCATCTCAAATCTAGGACTGTGTAGATGGCGCCCTACAAAGAAAACCTCTTAAAACTTTAGTTCTCTCCTCGATCTTGACTCATTTCTTATGATTAGTACCTGCAGACATTTCGTCCCCAACCATGGAAAAAATAGGAAACGATCGTTAGAATATGTGGCATTGAATTTCAAATATGTTAAATATGAATTTACATAACTGAAAGTTGAACTAAGATCAAAAAGTTGTAAAACTACATTGAATCAATATATCTTTTATTTTTGTCTTTTATCTGATTTGTGGCCAATACTATATGATAATTCTTCCAAAATTGGCGTGACTACACCTCTAAGTTGGTACCAAAGTACCTCTGAATTGGCACTACATGCTTCTCAATGACACCTAGGTGTCTCTGAGTTGGTACTGAAGAACCTTTGAATTGGATTAAATACTCCTTTGTATTGGCATTGCATGCCTTTGAATTGTCCTGAGACTAACTGAATAAGGATTTATGCTATAATTTATTATGTGAAAGTTCTGCCTTGATTATCACAAATCTAAACTTATTGAATTCTGAATCTGAACTTATCTTATACTGAAATTGAATACTTATAACTGAATATGTGTTGAGTTTTGAATCTAAATCTGAATATCTACTATTAAATTTTAAATTGATTCTAAATATAGATATGTTGTTTGATATTCTAATTATGATAAATATTAATATTAAGCTTTTATTGAATAGATGTCTTAATTTAATTCTAATAGAATATATGACATCTGAGTCTCAAGGATTGAGAAAAGTAACTGAATAGAATGTAGAATACTAAGTATCTAAAAGCATATTAAGTATCAAATATGTGAAATATGATATTCTAACAGGATAAATCAATCTCTACAATGTCTCATTTCTCAACGCATCACTAGATAAGAAAGAAACATACAATACTAATGTCTAAAAGTATCTTAATCACTAAGTTATTTTATATTAAGGTATATGTTGAATAATAATAATAATAATGAAATTCAATAGACATTGCCTACTTACCTTTTATACTAAAGATTTCTTTAATGTGTTCTTGATACCTTTCTTCACATCATATTGACCTGGACAACAACAAAATTCTATAAGTCCATGTGTATGTTCCCTCTTTCCATTTTTAAATCTCAAACCCTCATCACTCTAACCTCCTGAACTAAACTATGATACTTATTTAAACTAGATATAACTCTAATATAAAACCACAAAAAAAAAATCTTAGTCCTAAATAAATATATCAACACTTATATTATAATCATTATAATATTTTATAATCAAATAAGATAAAATAATTCTTATGCACTAATATGAGCATGTACATCATATAGAGAGAATAAATCTCAAAAATAGTCACACATACTAATATTACAGACTAAATCATGACACCAGGGGAAAATACAATTAACAATCATCCATCAAAAAAATATGCATACATATCCCATGCAGCCTCATAAAAATCATCAATTATCTTCCCTAATGGCTACTTTGGTCCTAATTCAATTAATAATTTAAAATACATGAAACCCTAGTAGAACTTTAGAAATAGTAAGAAAACTATACGCAAGAGTTTACATAAACATCTTAGATCATTTAATTGCTGATCAATGAGTGAAATACACATATTGTCCTCATTTAGTTTACATCAAAATATAGGTAAAAAAATCAAATCAGCAAGATCAATCTTTGAAATCATGTTGAATATCAAAATATACATACTATAAAATATTCATGAATTTCTAGAGTCATTTGTTGATTTTTATGGACAAAACACTGCAATTATATAGTTTTGATACGTAATATATATATATATATATATATATATATATATATATATATATATATATATACATGTGTGTGTGTGTGTGTAAACAACAAAATCTCTTTTTAAAATTATTTCTAAGGGATAATACATTTAAAATCCTTTTTATGGAAGTATTATTTTTTTCTAATTGGACATTTGAGCACGAAGTTATCAAGTTTAGAAAATTACCTACTCTTGAGAATTATGGACCATCAATTTCTAATCAAGCGGTCTGGAACTGTGCTTCTTGTTTGCACTAAACACCAGCCCACATGGACCCCAATCAGGATCTGACTACACACACCCATAGTGGTTGCTACTCTATCTACTTCTTGCCTTTGCATGAAATAGAACTTTGAGCAAGTTCAACGTCTTGTAGCCTCTCTGACCAGAGGTTGAGCACTCCATGGTGAAGACCTTTGCCTTGGATCCTCACCCTCGCATGCAGCCTAAAATCCCCATCTTTGATTACCACAACATTGATCCTTGAGGAGAAAGGGTTGGAAAATCCTAATTCAGTATGATCCTTCTCTGTCATGGATTATGTATTCATCTTCTTCTTCATTTTCCCATCTCTCTCTCTCTCTCAGTTTCATGAAAAAATTGAGGACCAAACTTGCTAGACCATTCCACACTGGAATATGAGGCTTTTACATCCTCCCATCTCTGAGATCAAGGGTGAGATCACTCTTACATGGGGAATCTATTTGACTCTTATTTTTCTAGGCGCCAACTCTTTAGTCCAACGTGGTCGACAGCTGCCCCCTTTTTTTAATTTTTACTTTTCTTTTTGATAAAAGTCAGATTTAAAAAAGTATTTGTATAGTCTACATCATGACTTTTTTTATCTCAAACTTTCAGATTAACAATATATTATAATTATCATTTTGTAGATAAGATATTAAGTAAAAACTAATCATATAACAACTCTAAACTTCCCTTTTAAGTAAAAACTTGGTAATTATTAAATTAATTACCTATGCCACTAGACAAATCAAAAGTATCTAAAATTTCTTCTATAATCTTATATTACAATTATCCATCTGCTAAAAATATGTTTGGTATTAATTATGAGCATGAAATACTCCATTGTCCATTTTTTAATCCAAGGACCCATATGTAAATTGTGGTTGGCCCAAAATGAGCTAGAATTGGGTTCTAGGGCACATGGCCCATTCCTTGATCTTCTAAATGGTTCATAAGCCCAATGACATTCTCAATTACTAAAAAACTAATATTTAAACTGATTATAATTTCTTAATTGAAGCTTCCTTGTGATATATATTATCATTATTACTTTACTTTCTTAATATAAAGATCTAAACTAGGTCTAAGGTTCAAGTCCATTAACCAGAGTCATCATATTTTCTTTGTTGTTCTACTTTTTTTGTCACCTAATATCGTCAACTTTCATATGAAATTATTAAACTTCACAAGGATATTACAAATCTATTCAAATTTCACAAAAGAACCTAAAGTCTTATTCCCTTATATCCAAAAATCATGAAAATAGATGGAATCCTATTGTAACCATAAACCAATCCTATATTGATTTCAACAATAACTTAATTATATACTTGCTAGGTAAAAATCAAGGTGCTACTATAGTACCCACCTTTTCAGGAAATTTTTCCACAAAATTTGGTAAAACTATAGGAGCCTACCCATCTTAGGGTTTCACATACCTTCCATATAGTAACTATTGACTATTTCGATTACGTCTCGTAGGCATCTTCAAAGTATGACCTTCTCATGGGTAGCTAACTATGGCTAGCATCCTTATCAAACTATCATGTATATATAGGTTAATCAACAAACTACTCTTTGTTTACTCTTAATTCTTTCTTTTTATGTATCTTTCTATGGAGACTTATACTCTGGTGCCTGGGTCTCATGACCTGAACTAAGGTACCTGGGTCACATAACCTACACATAGGACTAGAGTTACGTATCTGAATCGACCTACACTAAGGTCCTAGGCCTCATGACCGACACATAGGGCTTGGGTTGTATTTCTCTTATATTGTCCTACACTAGGGTGAATGGGCCACATGACTTGTACAAAGGGCTTGGGTCGTGTCTCTTGAGTTGACCTACACTATGGCCTAAGTCCAACTCTATAATTAGATGTCTTCTTATTAAATCTGATTTTATATGAATCTCTATGCATTTAATCCTCATGGTGTTACCTTAAATTTAATGCATGGATCTTTTCTTGGAAAAATGATCATGAGCGTATGCATTCAAATATTATTTTCTTATTGTGTGCTTAATTTTAAAATCATTCTAAGAATCCTTATTAACATGTCTCTACATGAGGTCTTAGGCACATTAAGGATATAGTCATGAAAGTAAAAAATCTTACTTGCATGTCTTATCTTAAAATCTTAGAATATTGGATCACACAAATTATGAAAGTCTTATTTAAGAAATATGTAGATATATTGAGCTTAATAAATGAATACTCATGGACATAGACTGCTTACTTTGGTTTGTGAAATCCCACAATAAAGTCATTCAGACTCACTTCTACTTTAATCATATACTACACTATTAGCTCAAAACAGACTTTCCAAAGGGTACAAATCTCTAAGTCGTTGTTATCTTCTTGGATGATAAGATCCATTAACCTTCTTGATATGGGTTACCAACCCTCAAAACTCTATGGTCAAGGCTATATTTTATCCTTTTATCCTACCTCTTAAGAAACCAAGGTAGGGTTTTAAGACTATGGAAGATAAAGCATTAAATGTTGTTTCATGGTTCTTCATTATTATCATGATCGTCTACTTGCAATTTGTGAGTCATCCACGGTGAATTCTTCATAAAACCTTACATCGCAGTGCTTATTACATCAGTGTGATCATTTTACCATAGTGTTCACTTAGCATAGAGAACCAAAATATGATTTTACTTTCTTAAATTATTCTTAATGACTTTCTTCATCTAATCATGGTTCTCTAGGCCAAGTGAACCTAAGGTACTTATAATCACCACCCTCTCATTACACAATGTATTATCCCTAGGAATACTAAATCAAACTTTATTTGATCAACTTCTCTAGGCTCTATCTCGTCTAAAAATCATCTAAAACCCAGAATTATAGTGATGTTAGATTCTTGATCCATACTATCACATATCTTGTATAACCACTGATTAAAGATTTATCATGTATAACCTTAAATACTTTTAGGAACCTCTATAAATCATCATATCTAAAGCTTAAAATCCTTTCATAACATCAATTCTATTATCCTCAAGCATTTTCCTTAACAACCATTATGATTCAACTTGAGAATGTAGTTCCTCCTTGGGATGAAGGTCCTAAGGAAATTTTTAGTTTTGTTATTCTCATAGTATAGTAGGAAATAGAACTAGCATCCCTTCAATCATTATTCCACTTTAAAATCAAGTCACATGTCTATTTTTAAATATATACCTTTGGTATTGTACGATTAGGTTTAGGTGACCATCTACCTCAAACCTTTTGTGTCAACTTTTTTGTCACCTCTCGATGCATATCGTCCCGTCATACATATGAAGGGCCATCTATTATCATATTTACCTCACCTGATAGTTCAGTTATCCCATACTATATGCACTAGAAAGAGTGAGAAAAGCATACTAATCATATAATTATGCATAACATCCCCTCTACAAAACCCTATAAGCTTGTGTCCCATACCCCAAACATGTAGCAAAAGGAGAGGACATGATATGCAAAAATCTGAAGTTAACATAAAAAGATCAAAGCACCTAGACACTAACCCTAATACACACCTCAAATTCTATTCCCTAACAAAACCTCTATCCTAGATTTTACTATCTTTCATGCACTTCTTTTATGACCGTTGTTACTAACTGTCTTTCTAGATATGTCTAGTCTTACTGGGTTTCTAATGGGAAATCTAAACTAAGAATATGAGAATTTACCTAATGACCATCTACATTATTTCTCTAATACCATTATTGTAACGCCTCAACTTTCATATCACATGAGTGGAAGCTAATTTTCTCTCAACTAGAGTGTCACAAACTTGATATACATAAAAATAATAGTAGACAAGAACCAACATGGACTAGTGTAAAAATGTATTCTCACAAATTCTTAAGAAAGAAACTCTATAACAACATCACATACAAAAGGAACGAAATACCAAGATACTACTCTATACAAATCTCATCTCAAAATCGTGTAGATAGCGCCCCACCAAGAAAATCTCTTACACCTGTAGTTGTGTCCTCAATCTTGACCAATATTTTGAAGATTAGTACATGTGGACATCTTGTCCTCATCCATGCACAAAATAGGAAACTACCATTAAAGTAAGTGGAATTGAATTTCTAATATGATGAATATAAATTTACTATAACTAAAAGCTGAACAAAGATCTAAAATTTGTGACATTATATTGAATCACTATATCTTTTATCTTATTTATGGCCACCATTATACGATAAGTCCTTTTGAATTACTATGACTACTTCTCTAATTTGGTACCAAAGTACCTCTGAATTGGCACTACGTGCCTCTAAATGATACCAAGGTGTCTTTGAGTTGGCACCACAGTACCTCTGAATTGGAGTAAACACTCCTTGGAATTGGCACTGCATGCCTCTGAATCATCCTAGGACTAACTAAAGGAGGAATTATCCTAAATGTCTTATGGTTAAGGTTCTAACTTAATTATATTAAATATAACCTTATAGAATTCTGAATTTGAACTTATATTGTATTGAAACTAAATATTGATAATTGAATAAGTATCGAGCTCTAAATCTAAATCCAAATCTCTATTGTTAAATTTTGAACTGAATTAAAATCTGAATCTAATGTCTGATATTCTTATTATGATAAATCTTAATCAAAAGTTCTTATTTAATAGATGATTTAATTTAGTTCTTATAAGATATATGACATTTGATTCTAAAGTCTTGAGAAAAGTAACTAAACAAAATATAGAAATATGAAGTATTGAAAGTAGTTTAAGTATCAAATATCTAAAACACAATGTTCTAATAAGATAACTCAATCTCTATAATGTCTCATTTCTCAAAGCTCCACTGGATAAGAAATAAACATGAAATACTAATATATTAAAGTAACTTCATAACTAAGTCAATTTATAGAAAGATCTAGATTGAATAATGATAATAATAATAATAATGAAATTCAATATACATGGCCACCTTACATTTTATACTGATGATTTCTTTAATATGTTTTTGATTCCTAGGTTCACAACATATTGACCTGGACATCAACAAAATTCTTAAAACTTCATATGCATGTTACGTTTTTATATTTCTAAATCCTAAACTCCATCACGCTAGCCTCTTGAACTAAACAATTATTCTTATTTAAATAGATATAACTCTGGTCTAAAACGACAATAAAAAATCTTAGTATTAAACATCTATCAAAAATTATATTATATATTCACTATAATCTTTATACTCAAATAATCCAAAAATTGTCTTATGCACTAATATGAGCATATACATCATATAATGAGAATAAATCTTGATCATAGTCACATATAGTAATGATATTGACTCAATCATGACATTAGAGGGAAATACAATTACAAATCATCTATATAAAAAAATTCATTCATATCCCATATTTCATCATAAATAATCACCAATTATCTTTCCTAATGTCTACATAGGCTCAAAATCAATTAATAATATAATAATACATGAAATCGATTAAAACTTTAGAAATAGTAAGAACACTATACACTAAAATCTCAGACCATTCATTGTCGATAAAATGGTTGAAATACTCATATTGCTCTCATTAGGGTTTAAATAAAAAATAGGTAAAAGTATCTAAACAGCAAGATCATGCCTTGGAATCAAGTTGAATATATCAAAATATGCATATTTTAATATATTCATCAATTTCTAGAGTCATTAGTCATTTTTAATGCTAAAAAATGAAATTATATAGTTTTAATACATAAAATTTATACATGCATAAACATCAAAATCCCTTGTGAAAATTATTTTTAGGAGATAGTACATTAAAAAACTTTCCATGGAAATAGTATTTTCCCTAATTGGACATTCGAGCATGAAGTTGTCAATTTTATAAAATTACCTAATCCTGAGCATTGTGGAGCATTGATTTTTTATGTAGAGGTCTGAACTTGTGCTTCTTGTTGGCGCTCAACACCTCCATGTGGACCCCTACCTGGATCTGGCTCCACACACTTCGAGCGACTTCTACTCTATTTGTTTCTTGGCTTTGCATGAGATAGAACATTGAGCATGTCCTTCATCTTGTAGCCTCTTCGATGAGCGGCTAAGCACACATGGCGAAGACCTCCACCTCAGATCCCCACCCTTTCCTAAGGTTTGGGATCCCCATCTTCGGTGACCAAAACATTGAGGCTTCATGATCAAGGGTTGGAAAATCCCGATTCGACATGCTCCTTCACTGCCATGGCTTCCGTATTCATCTTCTTCTTTGTTTTCCCATCTCTCTCTCTTGCACAGTTTTGTGTGAAAACCTAGGATCAAACTTGCTAGACCATCATGCATTGGAATATGAGTTTTTATAGCCTCAATATCAAGGGCAAGGTCCCATTTCCATGGGGAATCTGTTCGATCCCTATTTTTTTGGGCGTCGACTCTCCAGTCCAAAACGGACTAGAGTCACCCCCTTTATTATTTTTATTTATTTATTGATAAAAATCTGATTTAAGAAATGTGTATAGTCCACATCTTGGCTCCGTTTAATCTCAAATTTTGGTATTAATAATATATTATCATTATCATTTCATGGACAAGATATTACGTCAAAACTAATCGGATAACCACTCTAAGTTTGCTTTTTAAGTAAAAACTTGGTAATTACTAAACTAATTATCTAGGTCATTGGATAATTTAGAATTATCTAAAATTCCTCCTATAATCTAATATTTCAATCACCCATATACAAAAAAAAATTAGTATTAATTATGAGAATGAAGTACACCATTCTCAATTTTATACTCCAATGACATGTCTCTAAACTGTGGTTCACCCAAAATGAGCTAGAATCCAAAATGACATGTCTATAAACTGTGGTTCACCCAAAATGAGCTAGAATTGGGTTTTGTGGCACATGGCACATCCGTTGATCTTCCAAAAGGTTCATAACATAATAACATTCTCAATTATAAAAAAAATAAAGTAGGAATCGATTACAAATTCTCAATTGAAGCTTCCTTATGATATATTTGATCATTATTACTTTACTTACTTAATATCAGGATCTACACTAAGTGTAAGATTCAAATCCATTAACTAGTGTCGTCATATTTTTTTGTTTTTCTACTTTATTTGTCACCTAATATCATTGAGTTACATATTAAATCACCAAACTTCACAAAGATATTACAATACTATACAAATTGCACAAAAGACCCTCTCTACACTCTTTCCCTTATATCCAAAAGTCATGAAAATTGGATGGAATCTTATAGTAACCATAAAAAACTCCTATATGGATTTCAACAATAACTCAATTATGTACTTGCTAGGTTCCAAAAATTAAGGTATGACATATATTATGTAATTTTCTCATTCAAAAATATATGTGGTTCATAAGTTCAGTTACATTAAAGGCATACAATGTTGGCTTTCATATCACTATAGGATTATGCTGGGAGGCATAACAATATTTACAAAAATTGCACATAAAACTCTTTGCTAACAAATCTATCATAGCCATTAAATGTCAGTATATTAAAGACATAGAAGAGATGTCATGTGTACCTTGGATCACACTAGTTGTCCAACAACTTTAGACTACTTATATCGGTGTAGAACTTGCACTTCTAGATTTGGATTTGAAGTAATTTTTGTTGTCATCATGTTTTCATTGTAATAACCTTTTTTTGGTCAACCCATGTTTCTCCCTTTTTATTGATTTTCTTAGAAACTATATACAAGTCCTAGAAGAAGAGGAGTTATAATTAGAGATATGGAAGAAAAGAAAAAGGAGAAAATTGTAAAATTGTATAAGTTTTCTATATGTACGTCATCATCATTGTATGTTTAATAAGAAATTGAATACATACATATTTAGTCTTCCTATCCACAGAATAGAATATCCTGTTATTTCTCTCCAACCAAATCATATAGAACAAGATGTTTAATGGTAGTTGGGCATTACTATCAACCTTTGCCAAATCTTCATCATATTTCAGAGATGAGCCAACATTTCTAGAATAAAAGGACCAAAGAAATATAGGAATACCTGCAATTGATTAGGACATACATCTTGTCTTCTTCAACTTCCATACATAGAACGCATATATAAGTCATAGAAAAAGTCATATCTTTGAAGAATACCGACTCTAATGAGTTTGTTCTGGAAAATTTCCAAAGAAATAGTGAAATTTTCCATGGGATGATGATCCTTCATATCCACTCAATTGCAAGGTAATGTGTTCTATGGACCTCCCAATCTCTCAGTTTGCATCTAGACTTCCTATTCATAAGGAGCATGTCATACTAGTTATACCTTAGACTACAAATACTCTTTAAATAGTCTAAGGCATTGTCAGCACCTCTAACTTTAGGAAAATTTTCAAGAGTTCCATTTCACACATATGTTGAGCTTGCAATTGGTTCCATGGTCAATTTTATAAACAATTTGATGGTCCATGTGATCTAACAAGGGGGTATTCCTAGGACACCAAGAGTTTATCCTTAGAAGGAATTTGTTACCGTCTCCAACACCAAAAGTAATATGAGAAATTAGAACACTTCATTTTAACAGTCTTCTCCATATACAAGAGAAAGAAGGTTTAGCATCAACAGATCACATGGATGAGTCAGAGATATACTTTTCTTGAATCCACTTAACCCACGGTGAATTTTCACTACTAGACACATCCGAGAGATTTTTGAGAAGTCCAGCATAGACCAAATCATCAATACGCCTTATGCCAAGTCCTCCCTCCTTTGGTTTACAAATTTGGTCCCAAGATATTTTATGCATATTCCTTCTTCCTTCTTTTAACCAAATAAAATCTTTGATGATTTTTTTATGTAAGAAATCACCAATTTAGGAAGAGGAAAGGCGGAAGTCCAAAACATGTGATAAGATGAGATTGTAGAATTATCCAATTCCACTCTGTGTGCCATGGATAGAAGCTTACTTTTTTTGTATCCAACATCATTTTCATTTTTTACACAATGGGAGAGAACATAGGCTTGGTAAGTCTACTTGGGAAAAGGGGGAGGGCAATGTATTTCATATGCATCTTCATAATAGGAAAATACATAGAAAAAACAATATGAGCATCTAAGTTGCAAATAAGGAAGAGTTGGCTTTTATTACAATTGAGCTTTAAACTAGAAATGAACATAATGTTGTCCAAGAAATTCTTAATTTGTCAGTACTTTCTTCTTTGACTTTAGAAAAGATGAGAATGTCATCTGCAAAGATCATACCATACAAAAATATCTTCTTAGAAGACTGAACAAGTGAGAAGAGATTCTTCTTGGCAAAGGAATCAACAATTGTAGTGAGTCCCTGTATTGCAATAACAAATAGAAGTGGAGATAGGGGGGCTCTATCCTGACTCTATCAAAAGTTATAAAAGCAAAAGAAGGAGAGCCATTGATGATAACTTGAAATGATGGGGAGGTGGAGCACATGTCTATCAATTGAATCCAACTATAGGGAAACCCCCTCTTCTTGAGAATGAAAAGAATATACTTCATGTTGATAGAGTCGAAGGCTCTATACGAATCAAATTTCAAACACAACTTATGTATACTCTGACTAATGAAGGTGCTAAGGATTTCATTACCCAACATAATCGTGTCTTCAATATTCCTTCCTTTGACAAAATGCAACCTAATAAGACTGATAATGTATGGAAAATGACCATCAACCTATTAAGAAGAATGTTAGTGATAGCTTTGTAGAAGATGTTACAAAGAGAAATTGTTATGTAATCCTTAATTGAGGTAGCATCCATAATCTTTGGAATATCGAAATGGAAAGAAGTTCAAAATAGCCTTGACTACATTTGGCCCAAAAATATCCCCAAATTCTTTAAACAAAGAGGAAATAAAGCCATCTATCTCGAGGGTCTTATCAATGTAACCTTATCTTTAGTTACCCATACCCTTAAGTAGTTCACTTGACAAGAAGACTGAACGATCAATGACCAATCATCTTCCCATAATTCAACAACATCATTAGAATTAGAAGAAGAATTGAAAACACTTTCATAATATGTAGTAATGTGTACAGTATTAAAATTAGAGAAAAAGGTACAATTTGATGTTCAAACAATATATGTTATTTCTCAATCTCCTAGATTTTAAAGAAGAATAGAAATATCTAGAGTTCATGTCCCCCCCATTAAGCAATTGGACGTAGGAATTTTGCCTTAGAAAAATTTTAATTCTCTTTCATATATTTATACACCTTTACACAAAGATCATTCAACTCAGCCTATGAGATGAAGTCATAGGAGTTAACATACACAATGTGTTGCACGTTCAAATCTGCAACTTCAAAATTATAGCATTTGAGGTAAAGTTTGCAAGACTTTATTTTCTCCACCTAATTAAGGCTCTATTTCTCAAATGTAATTTTCTATACAATCTGTACATTGGAGGGCTAGCGGCATCTACACACCACATGGCCAAGACCACATCTTTAAACTTATGTTGAGGGACCCAGGGGTTGATGAACTTAAATGGAGAAAAAAGTTTGTTATTTTCCACAAGGTGAAGTAAAAGAATCTTGTGGTTTATTGACGATGTTAGTAATAACCTTACCCCAGATATTTGGGAACCTTTTAAGGAAATACATATTACTCAATAAGTGATAAATATTCAAAAAGATACTCTTGAGATATCTACTTTTAGTGTCTCATGTGAAGAAGGGAACCTTCACATGGATTTCCATGAGATTAGTCTCCCTCAAGGTATTATTAAAGCTATTCACACTATAGTCAATAGGTGGCTTATTTCCCAACTTTTCATTGCCAAGCAGACAACATTAAAATATTCCATAACACACTAGTTAATAGGAGAAGTCTTGCAGATAAATATTAGTCCATCCTATAGAATACCACTATCATGTTCCCCATTAGCTTCATACATAGTTGTGAGATGGATATTATAATCCCAATATGAAACAATTCAATGGATCAATTCTCATTTTTATGAAGCTTTGTGATCTGGATTTGATGATTATCCTAGATAACAATGATCCTTGTATAAGAATAGAATTTTGAATCATTTACAAAATCAGAATTATTCCATCTTCTTGAGATCATCAGAAATACTATTTGCAGCAAACCTGGACTCAAGAAAAATGTAGATGTCACCGCTCGTCATTTTCTCCTAAATACGTGGAATCTTATTGTGATCTCCCCTCACATTCCATGATACAACTAAGAGGGGTCTATCCATATGGAGGGAGCTTTTACCTACCTACCACAAGGTTGTTTAAGTCCGCAGAAGCATTATGATCAAGGAGTGAAAATATATTTAGGGAAACCTCAATATGTATGGATGAAACAACATTCTTCATACAGAATTGAGGTGGAATTCTAAATTTGCCATCTATTTTCCAACCATCCATATTTTATGGAATACAAGTTGTAGTAGGTCTCATACTAGTGAAGATTTTTGTTAGAAGAATTTTCAGAACTGATTACTATATCAAGAACCTAAGACAAAAAAAGAAGAAACGACTTGCACTCCCTAATGTGACAAATTAGATACATTATCACAAAAGAACTTTATATCATTCCCCTCAACAACCACTACCTTCTTTGGCTTATAGAATCTATTCTCTAAAATTGAATGTTCCTATTTCTGGATTTTCTCCTTTTGTGCCAAGCCAACCACCAAAGTACTACAAAGCAAAGTTTCATGTGCAAAATTTCCACAAGACAAGAATCTCGAAGACTCCCATTAATATTCAAACTTAATAACAATTATAGTACCATCTTCACTTTGGATAAATAGTTTTTTCATATAATCAAACTCCACTAGCACTAGAATATGTAAATGAGTGAATTCCAACCTTATGAACAAAAGAGTCAGGTTGTTAATGTGTAGAGGGTTCCCAAAGAAGGATCCAATGTGTCTGAACATCTTCTCTTCCCAAAGATTCAATGGAAGGTTGTCAATTTTGATCCATATTGGAATTCTCGTTAGTTTTAACATTTGCATAAAGTCACCTCTCTCCCAATGCTTCAAAATGAAGGGCTTCCCCATAACATGCCATGTCACCCCTTCCGATGGTGTTGTCATATCCTCATCATTGGATAATAGAATAGGAAGGAAACCCTTACTCCTTGATCTCCCATCAATCGACCCCTTGGCCTTCAAATTTTGTGCAAGATAAATTACCAGGGTTTTCCAGTAAGGTTTGAGGCCTATTACATACTCAGAAGTCCCATAACTATATCACTTAGTGTTGTGCTCTATAATACTCTTAGGATAGACCAACTTCCCCTCTATCAATTTGACCTGAGTCTTCTACAACTTCTGGTTTTGTGATCAAGTAACCGAAGCAAATAAATATGACCACAATCTAGTCTCCATCATAATAGAAATCGTCGGATGAGGGTGGACCTTCATTCTTCTATCTCCATTGATGACCCAGGAATTGGGATTACTGTTGCAGCTACGTGGCTCAGTTTCTCCATCACTTACCCAACCACCTCACAACTTATCCATCTCGTGTTCCCAGGAGTCAAACAAGACATTATTGTGCATCAAATACAAGTGAAATTGTTACTAAATATGTCATCCTTGTGGTGAATTCGAATCATACGAAAGGAAAATGTATATGAATCTATTGCAACAACCTTGTTTTCTCCTTGGAGAAGTTTCTTATCCTCAAGCCTTCTCCCAAGGGTTACAGTCTCTACATTGTCCATGTGGATGTAGGAACTATTGGTTCACCACCTTGGTGGCCAAGAGGAAGTAAAACTTAGACTAGTTTGTGTGATTGCATCACTCGCTCTCCATCTCCTATTATTATCGGTTGTTATCCTTGGGATGATTTTTCTCTATCTAAGAAGAAGAACTCGTAAATTACTTATCTTGTCATATTATGTGTCTCCCCTTGGGGGTCAACTACTTAATATAGGAAATTCAGGGGATTATATCTCCAAAAGATAAAATCATGTACCAAATTGCAAATCATAGCAGAATCCAACTTAGAATGTTTCCAAGAATCCATATCACATAGTATATGAACCGGTCAATCAACAAGGATAGATTTTGTCATCTATTCGACCGACTAGACAATCTAGGTTTGATTTCAATTCACCAATTTGATTCCAAATTCACATCCCACTTATTTCTTGTTCCTTCTTAAGTTCAATCTATTTGACTGAATGGGACAAAAATTGGTAATTAGTTGATCAATTTACAATCAATCTACCAATGGATCCAAACAATCCAATCAAATGACTAGCTTTCCTAGACAATGGGGTTGTGAATAAATCAACATGTACATGATCAATAACAATTATAATTATATGCCTGATTGCAAACTTCAACTCCCTCATAGATCCTAATGTGTTTGACCTAGTAGGTTCCTTATTACATTAATAGTCTAGTTTATAACATCATAAGCATCATTATATCTAAGAACACATCATTGATGCCCAAGTAATATGGAAAAAATTTGATCAATATTAACCTCTAAAGTGACCAATGTACCCATCACAATATAATCCTTTTTTCACAGATATCCTAATTGGCATGGCGCTGTCCTCCTCTTGGTATTCTATCTATGGTTCTTGAACTAGAGGAGACTATTGAGATTGTGTGAGGTCAATATCATATATTGACCCATGAGCATGGTCATGCATATCATAGTCTCACTTACAAAGAGGCTAGAATATTAATCAAATGGAGGGACAAATTTCATCTACATCACTCACAAAAATCCATAAGTGTCACACTACACTTAATTAGCTTTTGTATGGGAACGCTTATTCAAAGTCACTTATTTTTACATAATCACATGTGATCATTACAGTGACTTTAGATCTAAGGATCACAATCAACACCATCATATTGAGATGTGACTCTGAGTGCAATACTTGGCTTCCATGTGTCATTCTCAAATTGGATCTATTCGGTACAACTTGTTCTCAAATGAGTACTCATGTATCTGAGTTTATCCAATACAATGGCTAAAGTGACATAGTCATCTCTCAGCATATACACTAGACTTATATATTATTTTCCTATGATATCTACAATGATAGGTTATTAGGGACATAACAAGAAGGAAAACTATTAAGTATACATATGGTCTCATGTTGAGGCCTTCAACCAAACTATATGTCATCGAGCTAAAACATTCTTCTGACTTTAGTACATTTACTCATTGTCTCATTATTGAAACAAACATAACAAGTGGAGTTACATTTGTTAATAATCATATCATATGCAATTTATCCCTATTACAATCATCATCATGGCTCTGAGGTATACAACCAATACCACCTTCTTCATCTTCCCCCTACCCATCCATTCTATCATTGAATGTACATCATATGTTTGCGATGAATATTACCAATTCTACAATGGCTACATTTGTCTGAACAGGAAAGGGATGTGGCTCCTGGAAGGAAATAACTAGTTAAGGATGGAAAGATGCACCACATCTATCTTAATAGGAGGAAGATGAGGCCACTGTAATATCTTGTGTTGTATTTAGCGTCGATGTCTTGGAGTATTTGAGAAATGGAACTTTGTAATAGGAGTATGATAATATTTAAGTAATGGAAATTTGTAATATAAGTACCCTATATATATAACGGTAATATATTTGGACTGCCCATATCACCAAAGTGTTCCTTTTCAGGGAGCCCATACTTTATGGTTAATCATAATCATCCCAGAGTATTACTAGGATGAGTGACTAGTCAGGAAGTTGATCCTAGCTTATGTGTGAGTGAGAACAAAGCACACAGTTAAGGCATGTGGTGGTTTGTGGGTCCAGTCATCATTCTTTAAACTCTTCTAGAGCCTTGGGCGGTGGGCTTGGGAGTTCACATATGCTATCAGAGACATAAACCCTCTAGTAGGTGGGCCCACATGGGCATGTTTCATGCCCGTCTTGAGTCGTGCAGTCCAGGCATGTTGGAAAGGGTTGTCCATGGTGTTGTATCCACCCTTGTGCTGGTAAATGTGATAATGAGTTGGATATCAATGGTCCATTCTGGGTCTGCACTGAAATGGGGAACTATTATGAGGCCATATAATTGAGTCTTGATGAGGAAGTCAAGAGTCTAAGTGGGTGATATTATAATGTCCTAGAATTTGGGGCTTTAGATAAAATGAACTTAAAAGGAATGATTGGACTACTCACATCACCAAGGTGTACCTCCTTTTTAGGAAGCCCATCACTAAGAACTTTGTGGTTAAGTGTGCTCAACCCAGAGTAGTACTAGGACGGGTGAGCAAACGGGAAGCTAATCTTACCTTGTGCATGGGTGAGGACAAAGAACACTAGTTAAGGCTAGCCGTATTTTGTGGGGCCAGTTATCATTATTGAAAGTCTACTAGAGCCTTGGGCGGTGGTCTCAGATTTTTACAATGTAACACATCGGCCTACTACCCAAGGGTCTAGTAAAGTGTCAAGAAGGATGAGTGGCCCATACCACGATTGGCCTTAACTATACATTTTTCCCTCACTCATGCACAAGTAGGGATCAACTTCCCATCTGGTCCCCCGTCCTAGTACTACTCTAGGTCGAGCACTCTTAACCACAGAGTTCTTTAGTGATTGTTTCAGTACTACATTTTTGGCCAGTAACGTCACTACCCATAGCGTCATTTTTACTAGAATAACCAACCTAATAAACTATTGCATCATTTTTATCATAAACATTGACCTTACAAGTTTCCCATGGCAAAACTTTGTGTGATTTTGGCTTCACGCCTCGATCTAAAGCGTCAATTTTTCCAAATAACTGATGCTATAGGGTCAATAAAAATGCAAAGGTCGATTTTTATAGGTAACCGACCTTATAGATACTGACCTCTAGGGTCAGTTTTACTATAAAACTATCCTTATAGATAACCAGATGTCTAGGGTCAGTTTTTTAAGATAACCGACCTTAGAGCCCTGACTTATGGGTCAATTATTTACCAAAAACCGACGCTATAGGTAAACTTCAGGCACCACATGATAACCAGACTTCTAGGGTCGATTATTTACCAAAAACCGATGCTAGAGGTCCATAACCTACACATACCAGCCCAATTGAAAGCTTAGGTTGACATTTGCTTCTGCTTCTACTCTCCATTCCCGCGCACGCGCCCAAAGAGAAGCAAATCGTCGCCGCTGCAAAGGTCACCTCCCCAACCATTTTTGTGCCTGAAGAGAGTCAAATCAGAGCCACTTTCCTTAGACGATGACACCCAACCGCCATTTTCTTCTTTGGATGGTGACGATGCCTCCGGATCGACCACCATCTCTGGCGTCGACTTCTGTGGACGACGACGCCCAACCGCTGCTTTCTTCCTTGAATGGCGACGACGACTACAGTGTTGCAAGGGTCGCACACCTTCTCTCTCCAGTTCTTCTCATGTATAAGCTCCCCTACCGTCTGGTTCTTCTCAAGGTAGCACGATTGTCTCTAGAACCTCACTCCTCTATTTTCTTCTTACTGTCATGCAACTGACCAGGTAGCACGGCCGTGTTGGCTAAGTTGCAGAAACTTCAAAATTTGTCAATTTGAATTTGTTAATTCTTACTGCTCCTCTAAAATTGATATATATTGACCCCTAATTAATACATTATAATAGAAATGCAGGTGCTATTGACTTGTTGTTGACTTGCATATATTTCTTCTTCAACCTACAAGTGAGGTATAATATTCTCACTCTCCCAATGTGCCATTTTATTTGACTAGTAAATCAACCAAAAATAAAAATATGTATTCTTTCATATCTACATTTTGTTATCAATCACATATGTAATCATTATATACATTCTAGAAATATGAGGGTAGATATTGTGTAGTCTCAGATTGACACTTTAGGGTTTATAGATGAGATCATCAATGCATGATGTTTAACTTAATATATAAATATGACAATAATACATTTATGCATGTATCAACTTAGAAACCCGTTCAAAATTTACTCATTAGGAGTAAATTTTGGATAGTCCCCGATCTGGGACTATTTTGGATATTTAATCTCACTTAGGATGTAACTATATAATGTATGTTTAGTTTTGAAGAAAATTTTAGTAGTATTTCCTCATTTTTTCTCTAGGTACATATGTGGGTGGTTATTTTCCATTCACATCGATGTACTTGGAGAACTTAGGGGAAATGTTGCTGAAATTTTCTTCAAAACTAAACATACATTATACAGTTACTAGTGAGATTAAATATTCAAAAATGGGATAGGTGGTACACTTTAGTATAAAAGTAATTAACTTACTATCAATAAAAAATTACATCTTATAGTATCAATATTAAACGCTTAGTTTTATAATTAATTTTAATGTGATATAGAAAATGGATCAAAGTTGGATGTCTATCAAGAACCGTTGCAGTCTAGAGTTTGCCAAAGGTCTTGATGAATTTATCAGATTTGTTGAGGAACATAGGAAACTACCTACAGATAGGCAATATTATCCATGTAGAAATTGTGGTAACAATTTGAAAGTTGATATTGCTGAGGAAATTAAGAATCATGTAATATGAAATGGGATCATACAAGATTATAATGAATGGTATTGGCATGGAGAGAAATTTAATTATGGATCAGAAAATGTCGATACTAATAGTTGTGTCATAGAAGATATAGATAATGATGATAATGTCAATGATGACCTGATTCAGGATGATATGGTTGATGAGATGCTATGTAGTTGTCGGGACAATGTCATTGATCCACCTTCTTTATTTGCAAACATTGTCCATGATGTTGAAAAACCATTATATAAGGGTTGTACTAAGTTCACGAGGTTGATTGTTGTGATGCTATTATATACTATTAAAGCTCAAAACTGGTGGAGCGATAAGAGTTTCACTTCACTGTTGTCTTTGTTAAAGGAAATTCTTCCTAAAGGCAACAAGCTTCCTATTTCAACATATCAAGCAAAGAAAATAATGTGCTCAATGGGAATGGTGGCTAAGAAGATTCATGCATGTCCAAATGATTGGGTGTTATTTCAAAAGGACTATAGTAATTTGATAAATTGTCCAAAATGTGGTGCGTCAAGGTATTAGACCACAAATTCAGCTAAGGCTAAAAATGGATCCCCTGCCAAGTGGTATCTACCAATAATACTACGATTTCAACGCTTATTTACTTATACAGAAGATGCACAAAATTTGTCTTGGCATGGGGAGTTAAAGGCCAATGATGATGGCATCCTACGACATGCATCTGATTCACCACAATGGAAGAAAATTGATTTATTATATCCTCAATTTGGTAAAGAACTAAGAAACTTAAGAGTTGGACTTTGTATAGATGGAATGAATCCCTATGGTACATTAAGAAGCCAACATAGCACGTGGCATGTTATGATTGTTATATACAATCTTCCTCCTTGGTTGTGTATGAAAAATAAGTATGTGAGGTTGTCAATATTGATATCAGGGCCCAAGCAACCTAGAAATGATATTGATGTTTACCTTCAACCTCTAATTGATGACCTAATGAAACTATAGGAAGAAGGTGTTATGACATATGATGCTTCACGTAAAGAGATTTTTAGTGTGCGTGCTATGTTGTTTTGCACGATTAATGACTTTCCTGCTTATGGAAATTTGTCTGAATATAGCATAAAAGGATACAAAACATGTCCTATTTGTGAGGAAAATACTAATTCAATCCGACTGAAACATGGTGGTAAAATTGTATATCTTGGTCATCGAAGATTTCTCCCACCAGTGCATCCTTATCGAAGGAAACACAAAACCTTTAATGGGTCAATTGAGGAACGAAGTGCTCCTAAACCTATACCAGGAAATGTTGTATATGATCGGGTGAAACATATTGTTAATGAATTTGGAAAGAGTTCAAGTAGTTGTACTCTCACATGTGCCAAATCTCTATACAAGAAAAGGTCAATATTCTGGAATCTTCCTTATTAGATATCTTTAGCAATTAGACACTACATTGACGTCATGCATGTTGAAAAAAATGTTTGTGATAGCATCATTGGTATGCTATTGAACATACCAGGAAAGACTAAAGACGGCATCAAATCTAGAAAATATTTAGAACTAATGGGTATAAGAAAATAATTATGAGTGGAGATCAGGGGTCACCGCACATATTTACCACCATCTTGTTACACTTTGTCAAAGAAGGAGAAAAAGACTTTTTGTGAGTACTTGTATAATATTAAGGTTCCACAAAGATACTCTTCTAATATTCATAGATTGGTATCAAAGAAGGATCTGAAGTTGATAGGTCTCAAATCTCACGATTGTCACACCTTAATGCAACAAATTTTACCTATGGCTATTCGATCTATATTGCCAAAGCATATAAGGTTTGCAATCACAAGACTTTGTTTCTTCTTTAATGAAATATGCAACAAAGTGATACATCCTGATACTCTCAATAAATTACAAAAAGATGTAATTGTTACCATGTGTCAGCTTGAAATGTACTTTCCTCCTTCATTTTTTGATATCATGGTTCATCTTGTAGTAAATATTACAAGGGAGGTGAAGATGTTGGGTCCAATTTTCTTACACTGGATGTATCCATTTGAACGCTACATGAGTGTTTTTAAAGGTGATGTTCGGAATCGTTATTGTCTTGAAGGGAGTATTATTGAGGATTATGTGGCTAGGGAGGTGATGGACTTTTGCAATGATTTTTTGAATTGCAATGAAACTTCTAGCGATCTAAAAAATTCCCATGACACTTAATATTATTTTGGAAAAGGAACTCTGGGAGGACGAGTGAAAGGAATCAGTCATGAGTTGTGAGAACAAGCACATTTGTATATTTTACACAACATCGATGAAGTGAGTAGCTACATCACAGAACACAATGATCTTATCAACAGAAATCATCCATGATCCAGTTCAATGTGTCTTGCAAGAGAGCATAATCGAACATTTATTAGGTGGTTTGAAGAGAAAGTCTTTAATCAACTATCTAAATCACCGAATAATATTGCTGAGAACATAAAATGGCTCACCTTTAAGCCAAAAATGGATGTCATGTCATATGAAGGTTATGACATAAACAAATTTTCATACTACACAAAGCGTCAAGATGAAAGTAGTGTAGTTCAAAATAGTGGGGTCACTATTTAAGCTTGTTCGTTGTATTTTTCTAGTGCCAAAGATAAAAGACCACGCGAAGCTGAGATGTCATACTACGATGTCATTAAGGACATATGGGAATTGGACTATACAAATTTCAGAGTTCTTATCTTTAGGTGTAATTGGGTTGACAACAACAAAGGAGTTTTAGTGGATGAGTTGGGTTTTAAATTGGTGAATTTTGAAAAGATTGGTGAGAAAGATGAGCCATTCATCATGGCAAACCAAGAAAAACAAGTATTCTATATTGATGACCCATCAAATAAAAATTGGTATGTCGTTCTTCATGGAAAAAGATAGTTTACTGTAGATCCTATAAACGAAAAAGAATACTACGAAAAGTATGATGATTCCATCCCATTCTCAGTTGGTTTGCCAAGTGTAAATGTTGAAGATAACACCGAGGAATACTATAAATGTCAAGACCATGTTGAAGGAATTTTACTTGACTAACAACTCAACCAATACTAGAGGCATGTATTCTTTGAATTATTTATGTTATTATCATTCAAGCACACAATCTTTTCAATATACATCATATATCATTCAACCACTTGTGCTTTTATTATCACTTATGTTTCTTTTATCATGTATACTTGTAGGTTCTAAAAGGCAAGTGAAGATGAACATTCTGAGCATGAGCACCATGAGGATGGTAGTGGTGATGCTAAGAAAAGTAGAGGTCCCACACTGATGCGTAGGCTGCAGGAGCTCAGGGCAAAAGGGGAGAAATTGGCAGTCCAGTTTGATGTCACAGGAGCACCTATTAGGGAACATGCTAGTGCTTTCATGCATTACGTAGGGGCGACCGCGCGCAGTAAGGTGCCAATAGATTTAGAAAATTGGCATGATGTTTCTAATGCCTTAAAAGACCTCCTATGGAAAGATATATCTGTGAGTGGAAGTGATATTATTTTAATATGTTTTTGTTTATTAATTCTAATTTAGTTTGCTTGGAAAGACATATCCTTTTTAAGACAACATTATTGCTTCTTTTGCATGTATAGGGTGTTTTTCATCTAAATGAAAAAGATCATAAGAAAAAAGTGCTACAACATTGTGGTGTACGATGGAAGGTTTTTAAAACATATCTCAAAAGGTAATTTATAGATAATCCTAAACAAAAGAAGAAAGCAACATATATGTATATTTTTATAGATCCTGAGGTGTGGGAAAGATTTTTTGTAGCTAGGAACATGGAAGAGTTTCAGGTAATAAAGATTGTGATGTATTGTATGAATCTTTAATTTTATACAATTAAGGAGGTGAATCTTTTTATATATGTTTTCCAAGTCTAAATTGAAATACCTCATTTTAAATGATCAGGCTATTCACGAGGCCCAAAAGGAAATACGGGCCAAAAATGTGCATGACCATCGCTTGGGGCCCAGTGGTTATGCCTTCTATCGCCAACTACAAGAGAAGAAACTCTCTTCTGGAGAAGAGTCTAGTACAACTCAAGCTGAGCGTCCACCCCGACACTTGCAGTGGATTGATGCTAGAAAGAACCGAGTAGGTGAAATTGTCAACCCTGCAACTAAGGAGGTGGCACAAAATTAAGATGGTAGGTTTATCCCACCTAAGTAAAGAGTAACTCCCACAAACTTAGATTTATTTATATCTAATTGATATTGTGATTTAATATTTTTATTAACTATGAATAGATTGATTTCCACGAGCAAATGAAGGAAGGAAAGTTCATCCCAACTGGCCACATGGATGAACTATCAGTTTCTCTTGGTACGAAGGAGCATCCTAGCCGTGTTAGGGGATTAGGATCTGGCATAGGATTCAAGTCTTATTTTGGCCCTTCACAATCTAAAAGAGGTCATGCAGGAGGTCTTACACAAGAGGAGGTTGAAACATTAGTAGCATAGAAAGTAAAAGAAATAATGTCTTCATTTCAGCCTACTCAACCTTCTCAACCTATTCATACTGTGCGACTCTCAAGTGATGAGGTACAAGCCCATGCTCCAGTTGTAGAAGGTCATGGGATCACTCCCAATGACCCACCACAATAATTTGTAGTAAGTTTTTGTTCTATATGTTGTGTTATTAGTATGATATATATATGATATATATATAGTTGTAATAGGTATCTAGTTTACCTCTTCGTATATAACTTATATTATTTCAATTCTAGGTTGGTATGAACTGTAAACTTGCAGTGGATGTTCCAGAATATAATGTTGTGGCAGCGGGCAAGGTATACAACCTTGGTGGTATAATGCATTGCCAACAAATTACTAATGACATTTGTCGTGTGTCCATCCATCTTGTATATGACGGAATGGGGGAAAAACCACTACCCATACCTAATCCTGAATATAGTACAGTTGAAGAAGTTGAGGATGCTATGGTGGGTTGGCCTAGACACTTGGTTATCAATGACAAGGTATACCTTAACTCTACCATATTTTTCATATTTGACTGCATATATGAACTCGTATAATATAAGTATGTAATTTAATTAACATGTTTGCTTCTACTAGTCGTCCTCCTATGCCCAAGCCATATTTTATTCCAAAATCCACATTCGACGAGTTGGGAAGTAAATGTAAATGTTTGTGTCGATACTTAGCCAACCAAAGCTCTGGATTACAAATGTTGATCAATTTAACAGAAGATGCAACTGGGAGGGACTTTGACAGTTATATTTTTCTTGATGATATTATAGAATTGTTCTGGTATGATTGGCTGAATACTTTGATAATAGAATCATGGATAAGGTAAGGATCTATCAATATAGAAAATTCCAATACACATTTTTATCTTATTTCTATATATGGAAATAATTACAAATGTTTTACAGCCATTTATATACCGAGACCACAAACTTTGATATAAGAAATATTGGATTCTTAGTTCCTTCAATCACTAGTCAAGTGGATACACATATTGAGGATGTGAATGAGTACTTCTATACTTCATTCAAATAGTTTGCTAGTGAGGGGAATGAAATTATCCTAATCCCTTTTAGCGTCCAGTAAGCATTATTATTCAATATAATTTTAATAATGAATAAAATTATTTATTTTAATGTTTGTTTTATTATTACTCAGAGCTAGACATTGGGAATTAGTGGTGATTGTCCCAAAATTGATGACTCTTTATTATCTTGAACCAATGGGTAAAACAACAAGGGGTCACAAACTAAAATTACCAGCTATAGAGTAAGCTTAAATTTAGTCAATGCTTCCACATGATATTTCTATTTTACCAACTATCATTTTATTGATAGGGGTATAAAGGCTTTTCGTGAAGATGGGGGACAAATACCCACAAAATTAAAGACATTGACTTTGAAAAATGTCAAGGTAGATACTTTGACAACTTCTTAGTCTTATATGTATTAATTTTCAACTCTTATAATCTTATCTCAACTCATGTTTATAGTAGTTTACTAACATTAAGTATAATTCATTATTTGTAGTGTCCTTTACAAAATAATGACCGGGCTTGTGTCTACTATGTAATGAAATATATGCAAGCTATTGTCAAACAAGCATCACATGACATTCAGACTATAGATCAGGTAATAAAGAATGTAGTCATTTTATAAAATATTAGCATGTGCATTTTATGTTACAGATCTTTACAACTCAACCTTACACATGTGAGGAATTAAATGAAATCCGAGAAGAGTGGTCAGATGCTTTTCTAAATGAAGTCAATATAGCATTGGATTAAATATGTCAACTTCATTTATGTATGTGGTTTTAGTACTCTTTCATATTTACTTTTGTATCTGACATTTAATATCATCTCAGACTTGTAATCTATCATTTTGTAAATATTATGATGTGATTATGTGTAACTCAACTGAATATATGAATCATTTTTGTTATGAATGTGTGGTTTAGAATGGTGACGATTGAGCATCAATGCTCCCCTCTCCCATATCATGGTTCTTCTTGTTCTTCTGTTCTATTTCTACAAAATTATTCCATATAGGGTCGATTATCTTAAAAAACCGACCTTATAGGTATCTCGGTCGTTCCGCATAGCACGACCGTGTTGCGGCATAGAATGGTTTTGCCACATAGCACGGTCGTGTTGGGATATGATAGAACGGTTTTGTCGTGTAGCACGGCCATGTTGGGATTTAGTAGCATGGCTGTGCTACCATATCCTGACACGGTCGTGCTACGTGACACGGTCGTTCTACCATATCCCAACACGGTTATAGACTCTATTGAGTCAGTTTTCTTCATATAACCGTCCTTAAAGAGCATCTTTAGGGTCGGTTATTAAGAAAAACTGACCTTATAGGGTCTGGTTACAAGCTCAATGTAGACTCTATTGAGTTGGTTTTCATAATATAACCATCTTTACAGAGGATCTCTAGGGTCGGTTATTTAGAAAAACCAACCCTATAGGGTTCAGGTACACTTTATTTTCTCGTTTGGGGGTTAGTTTTTGGAAGCCTCTTGGGTCAATTTTTACTATATAAGGTCGGTTTTTTTTGTTAAAAAAACCGACCCTATTGAGAAATTTCTTTAGCGACGACCACTTAGGCGTCGGCTGAAAAGTGACACTATAGGCTTAAAAAAATCGACGCTATAGACCATTATTGTACTAGTGTTTCCCTGAAAAGGAGGTGCACCTTGGTGAAATGGATAGTCCAACCATTTCTTTTGAGATCATTATTATATGAGGCCTTAAATCTTGGGATGTTACAATATCCCCCACTTAAACTCATGAACTCCTCATCAAGAGTCAACTATACGTCCTTATAACATTTCCACATTCTAGTATAGACCCAGAATGGTCCATGGATACCCAACTCTCCCTCTACAACATGCCTAGACCACATGGCTTAAGAATAGCATGTTGCATGTCCATGTGGGACCCACCTACTAGATGGTTACTGCCCCTGATACCATTTATAATATTTGGGCCCACTGCTCAAGGCTCTAGTAGAGTTTCAAGAATAATGGCTAGTTGCATATATCACCACTGGCCTTGACTTGCATGTGAGTGAGGACGAAGCATGCAATTAAGATACATGATGGCCTCTGAGGCTAGTCATCAATCCTGAAACTCTAATAGAGCCTTGGACAATGGGCCTAGGTTTCAGATTTGAACATTATATTTATAATGATTCAATATGTATGTATTGTGGTGTCATATTAATATGAGTGTTGGATAACATGACATCTTTTAGGGTAATCAATGTGAACAAATATTCAAATGTGAAAGAACCAATTTTTGAATGTAATATGTGTGTAACACTCTTCAGACATCCTAAAAAGTTGTTGTCTCACAAACATCTAACTGTTTGCACCATGATTTCAAATTGATTTATCAAGATTTAAATGTCATAAGAAAAAAAGACATCATTTAATATAAACCACAATATGCAGCCAAATTTATATACAAGTCTATAGGAATGTAAGGATATGTAGAACCAATATTCTAACAACAATAATTTAATATCCACAAATAGTAGTCGAAGCAATATTAATAAGAACCATTTCTTTCAGAAATTGGATTACAAATTTAGGTACAAAAATTTATATAATGCAAAAGAAAGGATCCCGAACTATCTACAAAGAAAATCTAAAAGAATAAGATGGATAAAGTCCTTTAAGATCTATGACCCTTTTTATTTTCTCTTCCCACTGAGCATTGAAGAATTAGTGGGCTGATGGAGTCATCTAAGTCCTCTAAATCACTATTAGAGATAGGATTGTTATTTGAAACCTAAGTCGTCTAAGGTTTGGGAGTAGAGGCCACATCTTCTATTAGAGATAGGATTGTTATTTGAAACCTAAGTCATCTAAGGTTTGGGAGTAGAGGCCACATCTTCTAGTGGAAATATGTGAACTTCTTGGGTAATTTGGCAAAGTATGTCAGCAAAAGGATCCAAAGAATGGGAAAATCTTGTTGTTAAAGGTATGACAACTACTGATAAGCTTAAACAAATCCCAATAGGTTGTACCATTGAGTAGTGCAAAGAGGATTGAGCATGGAATATTGTATCATGGCGGATGGAAAATAGGGTTTCTAAAGAAGTAGAGGCAGGATCAAAAGGTATGTAGGTCAATTTGAATGAATAGGTTCCATACTAGTAGAGGAAGTACAATTGGTGATAGAGAAACAAAGGACATAACATCATGGGTTGATCTATGCCAACGCATGTGGCATTTTCTTATCTCCTTGTCACATTCCATGGTCTCCTTCAAGATCTCGACATGTCCCATTGGGAAGGTGAGGCTTACCCAACCCTTGTTCCTAGGAAAAAATATGTTAAGTATATCATGTTTAAGTAATAAGGAGGTGTCTAAGGTATGTGGGGATATCGTTGGTTGTCAATTTCAGCTAATCAGATGCAGAGGAGGAAGGGCTAAATCTAGTAGGCCTAAATAATGTCCCCAACAAAATGTCATCTTTGTTGAAAAAGGGCTTCTAACTCACTATTGAAGGTCAATGTGTCATATCCACCATGGAGAAATAAGTATAAACATGAACCGTAGTATATGCATCTTATCCAACCACTGTGTTGTTTGAGGATGTGAATGATACAATCATGTGGGGAACGGGCGGTGGGTCTGGTTCATCCATTGGTGGAATGCATAGGAATTTGGATGGACTCTTGTCATGTTGAGTGGAGAATATAAAAGAAGGCACTATAAGACATACCTTAAGTTTGTAGTATAGTTAATGCGGAATGCATGGTCCACCATTTTTCACGAATAAAGGCACTAGGATTGTTTGGAACTATGAACTAGGTTTTGGGTGAACGTGAACCAATCATCAATCTTATCTGAGAGTATATTTTTGTAAAAGGTTTGTCTATTGCAATGAGTGATGGATTTCCAACTTCTGAGAATGGACAATTTGTAACTTCACCATTGGCATCATAAAATGAGGCACTACTCTAAATATTTGACAAAATATGAGTGGCTTAAATATATTAATAGGTCTTCCCTACTATTTTGTGAAACCCTAAGAGCTACTAACCACTTTGCCACCATGTTTGAAAAACTTTCATGAAACCACACTTATATTTGCACACATAGCCATTTCCATTACCACAATGATGGAGTTGTTGTTGTTCCATCTTCAATTGGTTGCACCTCATATAAATAAGGACTAGATGAAGACCATAACATACATCATCATTGTCATATAATCCTCAATTGCAACCTTGTTGGAGTCACCTACATAAATCCTTGTTTTCAGATGAGCTCTGTTATGATCAAGATGTAGAGTTTTAAAATATCTCTATATAAGCTCTTCCCATGTTCATTTAGGCCCGCCTCATATTTTTTTAATTATGCTTGACTCGGTAGCATTGCTTTGTATAAGCAAGTTTATTGGGTTTTTCTTTGCAAGGAGTGGGATCTGAGAGGGGATCCACTCCCTACTTAATTTGAGGAATAAACCCATCTAATTCAAATATACTAAGAAGTATGTTTGAATAGGTGTATACTTGTTTTAAAAAATGAATGGTTTGTAAGACCAAAGCATGGACGGGGAAATAAATGTACTGACTATATCAATTTCACAAGTTTACATAATAATCTCCCACTTGGGGTTACATGAAAGATCCAAAAATTTAACATCTAGGTAGAGGGAGTCCAGCCTATCTCAAGTCGATACAGGTTAGGGTTACCTTTGATTCATTCATATTACATGCATTAACTGGTTACAAACAATTGTACTGGTGTATAAAAATGCCCTTGTTTGCTCAAAACTACATGTATAACCATACTAACATCACCGCTAAGGCATAGGGGATATCTAGAGTCAAGATGCTAGGTTTTGGTATGTTATAACACTCCCTCGCTTAAAGAGACTTTCTTCCCCAAAATCCAACCATCCCTATGTGTATATTTATATGCACTCCACTCCCTTAAAAGGTTTAACATATAAATTCGAAACTAAACAACTCTTAATGATATTAGGGTATCATATGTATTGCATGTGTTTCTGTTTGTCAGGTGTCTTTTCAAAGTACATAGGTCAACATCCAACTTGAACATTTTTTCCACTTAGGTTTGAGTTTTAGGTCCTCGTGTTTCTAACCTAAAAGCCCTTTAAGTTCCTAATCATTTTCAAGGAACTGAACACCACAACTTAATGGAGCAATAGAGGGTAGGTCCACTTAAACTTTTATACGAGCCACATATTCCTAGTCATTTATGAATACAAACTCGAATTTAAGATTTCCATTCTAACAAATTCTTGGTTTCTATACCAAACTTAATGCATCTCTTTTATTGTGACTTAGTTCATGAAAGCATCGATAAATTTGGGGAAAATACTTCTACATACAGTAGTATAATGGAAAATATGTTTTGTTTCAAGAAATCATGCAACATAAATTTAAGATAAGCTCAAAATCATTGTGAGAATCAAGTCATGTGATTCTTTTCCAGACTAGAATTGAGGATATCCTTATCAACTACTTTAAAATCCTTACAACTCAACTCCATCCAAAAAGTAAACTCTCTCAACATCTAAAGAGATAAGTCACAAATATCCTAGTTCATAGGGTATGGGATCATGGGTTCCATCACATTAGGGTTTCTCATTAAGATCATTATCTACGTCTCATATGATCCTACAACTTTCTTCCATAATCTAGGGTAAACATTGCATCTAGGATTTTCACATAGTGTCAGGGTCCTACAAGGAACTTATGTGAAAGGATAGGAAACCTAAGGGAGATAAAATGTAAATATTAGAATCTGAGTACCATGGATCTACTACCATCTTGTAAGGAGTGGGACTCGATAGGGGATCCACTCCCTACTTAATTTGATGAATAAAATCATCTAATCCAAACACACTAACAAGTATGTTGGAATAGGTGTATATTTTCTTTTCTCAAATGAATGGTATGCAGGTCCAAAGTGTTGTTGCAGAAATAAATGTTATGGCTATATTAAATTTTACAAGTTTACATAATAATCTCCCACTTGTGGTTACATCAAAGATACAACTTCGACAACTAGGAAAAGGGAAGTTCAAACTATCTCAAGTCTATACATGTTAGTGTTACTTTTTATTTATTTGTATTACATACATTAACTGGTTACAAACAACTGTATTGGGGTATAACTTTGTCCTTGTTTGGCCAATACTACAGGTCTAAGCATTCCAACATCACCTCTAAGGGATATGTGATATCTATAGTCAAGTTGCTAGGTTCTAGTATGTTATAGTGTTTCACATGTCCTCAAATGACCCTAGCACAATGTGTCCTTAATTCTCATCACCCCACTTTATTTTTTATAATCATTTCTCAAACAATATAATGTTTTATCTAACACATCCATCTTAGCATACCCATTTTGGCCATATTAATCTTGTTGAGACTTTGTCTCTTTATCTCCTAACATTCACTCCCATATAGCATGGTTGGTTGTATAGCTATTCTGTAAAACTTACTTTTTTATCTGAGGGGGATCTTTTGGCCTAATGATACTCTACTTGCACACCTCCATTTCAACCACCTCATAGTAATCATATGATAACATATGTTTGCATTAATAAGATCATAAAACATTGTTCTTTTGAGCTAAACAACAACAAAAATTGCAAATAAATATGCTTACAAGAGATGACAAGCTAATGAGTTATACTGTATCAATAAATATTCAATAAGGCTATTAGAAAATGAGATATATTGTAGTCAGAAATTATGATGCAAGTATTAGTAATGAAAGAATAAGTATTGAATAATTGATATAACTAATATTTAAGATTATTTGTTTCAATATCTAGGTATTCAAGAAATCGATGTTCAGTATTGAAAGAACTAGTAATCTAGCAGCTAGATAAAAAAAGTCAATCTACACAGAGTTTCATGTAAATACATCTTTGTACCCTTGAAGATGTGTTGATCATTCAACTAATTAATTTTTTGAACTCTCTTCCTACCGAAATAACCTTACTAATGATTGGAGATGGCCACCATAGTAACAAAAATACTCTTTGTATCCACCACAATCTGTGAACTACTTTCTAATATCCTCTTTGACTAACTCTTATTACTAGTTCAACACCTCTCTCTCTCTCTCTATATATATATATATATACATGAGTTCTCTCTCTCTCAAACTATTAAGATGGCAAAAACATTTTAGTATATGTGTAGGATCGCTCCCATTCCTAAGCTCGATAAAACCCGTCAAATTAAGAAAAGTTTTTTGTTATCAAATGAGCACTACAATAATATAGGTTTGTTGTAGGTTATAGTTGAAGATGAAAATCAGGTCCCCATATATATTTGGTTTAGTTTTTGTGAACATAATTAGATATAGATACATATGTGTGGCAAATTGTGGAAGGTAAATGGTTGACCACTAAGGAAGATGGTGCTTTGTGAGTTCATAGTATTTTGAGAAGGAAAGATCTCGATTCATATCCATACAAAAAGTAGGAAACAAAAGAAGACCAACTAATTAGGTTGAGATATTGGGATTGAAACCCAACCGAAAGGTTTTTTTGACCTTGAAGACATTAGAATCACATTTTCAATGTCGTTGGATGCACAAGACATAGCCTATTTATTCATTACATACACAATAGGGACCCTTATTACACATTAAACTATGGTCATGTGCCGTTTAAATACAGAAGATATATAAAAAACATGTCAAGAACTACTACTAGGATGTTTTGCACTACTCACTCAAAGAACTGTATGATACATGAAAAACAACTACAATGGGAAATTGGTGGGAGATATGCATCTGATCTTGGTAAGGTCTCCGTCTTCAGTATTACTTTTATTATGCAAATTAAATAATGGTTTGAGCACGTCATTCACATTAGGTAATGTGAATACTAATACTAGCCCAAGACAACGTGACCACATAAAAAATTGGGTTCTATATCAACTTGAATTCTAGTGCAGTTAAGTCTGAACACGAGTTTCTTGAAAAACAAACCAGGATTCTCTTATAAGAATCATCTTAAATATAGGTATACCACATAGACACTATCCTAGGTGAGAGAAGGTTGGTGTCATCCCAAACATGTGATAGATGGACTCATTTTTGGGTTACTCCTGCTCTAAATTAAAGTGCAGACGGATGGAATACATTTTGTTGTCCTTGACGAAGTGGGTAGTGAAGGATTATGTTGGTGAAGTGCTATCGTTTTTTATACATGCGCATAAGCTAATGATCACTGACAACGAATCAGACCCGTCAATAAGAATTACATAGTTGTGAATCATGGAGCATGAGTATAATAGAATGTCTGACCTTTGCACGAAAAATCTTAGGGCAATAGAAAAGGAGCTAGAAAGAGAGATCGCCACACAAAAGAGAGACAACCTTAACTATCTTGTAGGTGGCATTGAAAAGGGCTTACCTTTTAAAGAGTCCCCTCAGAGAAAGAGGAAGAGGAAGAGGAAACGGAAGACGGCCTCCCATAGCAAGACCTCGTATAGTCGTATAAGAACACGAACTCCCATAGAAGACCTCTCATAAGAAAACCTCATGCATGAAGACCCCTATATAAGAACGTCCCATACAACTACCTCCTGTAGGGCGAATGGGTGTTTAAGTATACTCCAATATACTACAGTGACGCGATGGA
>OY856412.1:1386358193-1386475693 GCA_963693085.1 Alisma plantago-aquatica
CACACTTCCAATAGATCAGATAGGCCTCCTACAACCTAGGTTGGCAACAAAAAAGTTGGACTCTAACAACTCCTATGGACCTCAACCTTATGTCTAGGAGGAAAGAACTGGTTGAAGAGAGGGTGAGGAGACTCTAAGGAAACATAAAAAACGATGGTATGATGGTCCAATTGTAATGAATTACACTCTTACAGTGAGATCAAGTAGCACATCAGCCAATCATGATTAGGGGAGATAGGATTGGTCATGGAGTTTCACTATGAAGAGGACAAATTGATAGGATTCTCCATAATATGGGTTTTGGAAAAGCATTTTGATGAGGCATGATCCCAAATGAAAATTAGAAGGTACATTATGTGGTTGGTCATGATATTGGGGGTTGGGGTTTTCTTGGGTGAATTGTCTAGGTATGTAATTTGGGAATTAGTAGGTTTGGGTTTTTTTAAGGAAACCAGAATAAGAAGAACAAGAAAGAAGGGATTAAAGAAAAGGAAGATAACATGAGGAAATATCATGGAGCCCTTCTTAGTTTGGGACAATTTCTTACCCAAGTTAAGAGACAAGGGCCCACCCATTAGATCTTATATCAGTAACCCAAAACCACATGTGTCAAAGCAAAGAAACAAACTTGTGAGAGACATAATATATATTGAAATCACAACTAAAACAAAGTTTTATTGCATTTGGGATTCACATTATATTCCTTAAGTTATGTTAATAAATTAGGTAGTTGTTGGTGTCTAATTGAACTAAACTAGGTACGTAATTAACAAGGACATTTAGAACCCATTTTAAGATAAATTTAACTTTTAAGAATTACTAAATGAGTTATAGTTGAATCAAGCTCAAACTACATTATTTTAATATTTGTTATTATTTATCAATGTATCAACAAATAAGATTGGAAGTCCTTCCATCATCACATTATTACCATCAAGGTTACATTATTTTATCTTTAAAAATTGATATTTTATGACATTATTCATTAAGCTCTTTAGTGTTTATATTATTTTAAACAATGACACATTAATGTACCCAATTACATACAACATCCAAATATTATCCTCATACATGATTTAAAAACATTTTATCCCACACTAAGTGTTTACTTCTTCGCATCATATTAATTATTAATCATGTTTAAGTCATTATGTGCATATTAATGATATAAGTGATGTGGATTACATGTTAATGATCTGGATTTACATATTGTCATACTAGGTGATTTGTTCCACCTTAATTTTATAATGCATGTTATGTAATTATAAAACCTAAAGTGATAATGCATATAAAAAGTTCCAATGGTGTATATTTACTCGACTGCAACTTAGGGTTTAGGTCAAAATGGTTTATATTATATATATATTATATATCAAAAAATAGTATAATCATCTACAAATTTTGGGGTTAGGTCTCATATATACAACTTATCATCTCATCGGGGTTTACAAAATTCAAGGCATGGATAGGGTCACACATATCCATAATGTAAACAGTGGACCTGAGAGGGGATCCACTCAAATGGTATGATACAAAGACCATGTAACAATAAAGCAGCAGAGATAAAACTAATGCAAAGTTACATGATATTTCATGTACAATTGTTCCTCATTATAATAGGTAATACTTGAAACAAGATGGATACAACTACTAGTACATGATCGCAGTTGCAGAGGGCAACCCATCCATTCCAAGCTATCATCATGTATACATATTGTAAGCAAGTTTCCTAAGTCATTGTCATCTAGCACTCCTAGACTTGGACGGTTTTGGGAACGATACCCAATAAAAAGAAAACAAAAGGCATGTGTTAGTTTACTTCTGAATATGTGCATAGAAAGAATATATTTAGGCATTATATATAATATGAGTGCAATAAATGAGGGTTCCCATCCAAGAGGGGGATATTTAGAAAATATGTAAGTTCAATAAATTAAACAAGAGAATACACATCAAAAGAATGAGGCATATGAACAATTGAACCATAAGGAACATGAATAGTCTTGCCATTTCATGATCCACAATATCACTAGATAAATGGTTTTAGTAGATAAATTAGACTAGAACTAAATAAGGTAGGGCCAAGATCCCACTAAGTCATTGGCCTAAGTCAAATAGGTGGAAAGACACACCCTGGGCAAAAAGACACACCCCTGTATATATAATAGGTGGAAAGACGCACCAAGGGTAGAAAGACGCACCCTAATGGTTATGCTAAAACATTAATTTTAGTTATCTTATCTAATATCACATGTAATAGTAGGGAACAAGACTTATGTCCATGAATTACATCATCATGAGTAAATAACATGGTAGAAGGGGTTATAATCCCAATATAATATGAATAACTACTAATAAATCATGATAATTGTCATTGAAAGCATATGAGGTTTCAATTAGAGAGTAAGGATAACAAGAGGTGCCTCAAAGTCAAACAAATGCCTAAATATCAAATAGGTACTGGACATACCTGATACTTATAGCTAAAGGTCAACTTAATTGGTATACTTGGTCCCCAAAGTTGAGTATTTGTCCTCAGAACACATTATGCAAGGAAGTAAAAAACCAAAGCAATTTGTGCATACATTCCTATTACATATTTTCATATGGTTCTTATCCTAGTCCCGACCCCCTAATTTCATATTGGAGTTGTTAATATCATTAGGTGGATACATGATACCTATTTTAGTTTTGAGATCCATATTTAGTCAGATAGATATAAGTATGCTAAGGTTACATCTATATATATGGGTAATTATATGAATTCTTTTCATTTAAATATTAAATCTTATTTTCTCTCTACAACTATATGATTCAATATCTTTCCAAGCATCACATATAGCATGTGTATTAACATGTGTATCCTTTGTATTACCATAAAGTATGTATACATATATGTGTATCTAGGGTTTTAGATTTTCAACATAGCACGATAATAAAACTTAGAGAAATGCACATCCTACACCCACATATCCCTATCCAACTCTTATGAACTAATATATATATATATATATATATATATGATTAAATCTAGGCTTCATTGTCCCAACAACTATTTTATTATTATAACTAGTTTTTGTTCAACCAATATGAATGAGTCTTATATGTGTAACAATCTAATCCTTACTAACATCTTATTTAATTTATCACTATTAATAAGTCTATATATGTCGAATTATAAGAGAAAGACCTACTCATATATATGCACATATTACTAATTAATGATATCAATACATTCTAGTCACTATGTATGTACACATATAAATAAATAGATCGAGCTACATAATCGATTGTTTTCAAACTTAGATACCTTAATGTATGATCGACCATTTACAAACTACCAAGCATATAGTATTGAATCAACTTGGTAATTTTAGTATCCACTAGGGCTACATATATCTTCAATATTTTCAAAAATGTTGTATATCTCATGCTTAATATAGGAATATGAAAATGTAGTAGACAACTTTACTAACCTACCAATCTGCATTCTTTAGATAATCTTCACCAAATGATTTTGGTTGGTCTCAAGTTGAGGGATCTAGTTGTAACCTCATCATCGAAGTTCCTTGGACTTGATAGAGGTATATTAGGTGCTAAGGTGGCTAGAGTATTGTGAAGGTTACAACAAGATATAGAAATGGTGTTTGTTGTAAAATATATGGTGAAGGAAATGAACAGGTGGCTAGGTTGAAGAAAGTGATAGCAAGGAGGTGTCATGGTTTCATGTGGAGGAATTCAGGGCAATAGGGATGAAGAAGATAAGTTTAGATATAGGAGGAGAAGTGGTGGCTGGAGGTTGTTGCACTATTATTAGTTGTTGAAGGGAAGGATCTTTGTCATTTTCAGGTGACTTTCTATTGTTGGGACTTGTGTTGTAGGTTGATGAGTGGTGGTGATGATTTGATAAAGTAGGGGGGATGGTAGATCTGAGTCCTTTCCTCTTTAACAATGAAGGGCGAGGTGGGTAGAAGTAAGATGGTCACAAGGTTTCAAGTTGCATCATTCTTTGGTTCCTATCTTCTCTTTAGACCTCTCCCTAAATTTGATCCTTGGATGTTATCTAGTCTCTTAAGGAGATGGTAGTGAACTTGTCCATCTATCACTTAGGATGACATTTGCCCTATAGTTGGTTGCGACATTGATGTCGACAGTGGCAAGTTGTATGAGACAAGTCATAGCAGGTGGTTTGAGATTGAGGGTAATATAGGTGGGGTTGGATGTATATGGAATCCTTTACCTATGTCCCTACTGGTGAATGTAGAAGGGATGCAAGGAGGGGAATCATTAGTGGTGATCATTGCAAAATGTGATCTTGGTGCTTTGAGGATCTACAACATTATTATCAGTGTTTTTTATGGAGACCAAAATTTACCTTTGTCAGGCAGGGACACTAGTATGAGAGAAGAGGTGATGGGAGTCTAGGGATTTCATGACATGTTGTAGGTCTTTTGGTTCAAGGGGAACGGGAGTGATGAAGTGGTGGTGTCCATCGAGATGATGTGGAGCTAGGTTTCTTATACCGCAATGCCTGTAGGTGCAAGGAGAGAGATGGGTTCTGACCACTAGGGTTTTGAGGCTGAGTAGGAGAAGAAATAAGGGAGGCAAGGAAGGAAAGCATAATGGTAGAGGGATGAAGGAAGAGAAGATGAGAAGAAACTGTCAATCATCAATTTAATGTGTTCGTAAACGGAGGCAACAAAGTGGGAGGTCCGCGTGAGGGTTAGCAAAGAGAGAAGGAATTAGAGTAGTAACACTACACTTTACTTTGGTATGTAATTAAGTGAATCTATTGACTAAATTACAAACATGAATGTATTAAGGCTCAAATACTAATTAGATAAATCAATTTTCAAATGGATTTAGATTGACATAAAATTTATGGTTTGTCTTATTAGGGAGTAACTAACTCAATTCTAATATCAATTTTATTTTTAAAATTGTGTAGTATTTTATTTTATTACTTGTAGGCTAGGTATTCAATTAATGTGTTTAACGTATTTATTAATCAACTTGATATATTACTTCATTATTATTGAATGTGTTTCATCAATTTAACTTAGGTAACTCTAGATTTCACATTAGGGTCAAAACTAATTAAATTAGTGGTTTAGAATAGTTCTATTAGAAATTTCAAATATAATATTATTTATATATTTATGATATTATTTGATTCCTAATTTTATCTAAATTAGGGGAGAAAAGGAATTAGTATTATACTATCTAAAAGGTTCTGGTGGGTGAGGGTCAATATATATACCTTGATTCAGGTATGTTATACATAATTAGGATTTACACTTGAGTTACTCATTGTATGTTCATTAGGGTGTGAACACATTATTCAGAGTGATGGCCATGATGGGACTGAAGGAAGGAGAGGTGACTATTCACCGACACCCCATTTTTGTATAAACGACCATATCTGGAAGAAGAAGGGTTGTTCTTCTCTAATTCTAAACGATGCTCCTCAGTTCTTTTCTAGTGTTTCTAAACTCTGTTCCAAGGTTGCATGAGATACAAGTGATTAGAGAGTCTCTTTTAATCATACTTATATTAAGATTGAGAATGGTAAAATCCATTACCCTAGATCTATAGTCATTGAAAACTATCTTAAGTGGGAGACTGTCTTGCTAGTTATGTTCTAGATTTTAAGTTGCACCTTCTTACTCTTGAAAACTACTTCTATTGGCTGTGGAATCATGGTGGTTCAATGGAGGTTCTAGGTAGAGGAAATGGTCACTTTATCATATGATTGTCTGATAATGAGGGTCTTCTTTGTGCTTTGAATGGAGGGCCTTGGCTTGTTTAAAGTCATTCATTACAGATTAGTAGATAGAAATCAAGCTTTGATCTAAACAAAATTTCTTTGCGGGATATTCCTATTTGGGTAAGGATTTATTATATTTCTATTGAGATATGGGACAAATGTATGTTTGAGCATATTGGTTCTTTCTTGGGCATTCTAGTTTGTGTTGATGAGGCTACTAAGTTTTTCTCAAGGGTTGAGTATGCGAGAGTTCAAATATATATTCCTTCATATTCAAAATTTCATGTTAGTCTTGAATTGGACTTGGATGATGGTGTGTCTCACAAAGTGGATATCTTTTATGAGTGTATTCCTCATATCTTCTCTAGATATCACAACTACAATCATGAGGAAGTTTCATGTCCGAGGTCTGTCCAAGGTCTGCCAGGTTCCAAATGAATTTCAACATTGAAGAGTGTTGATACTATAGTTGTTCTTGATAATATTTACTCTATTAACATGTCGAAGTTCATTATAGTTCTATTGGAACACAATTAACATTCTAAAGTTTATGTTAATATTGTTCTTACTAAAAGTTATATTGTTGGTGGCTCTATTTTTTGTGATATTTAAGACTATTCTATTGTTCCTTCAATCATTTTGGGTTGTAACACGATGTTGAGTTGGTTGAAATGACTCTTAGTAAATATGGAGGTAGCTCCAGTCCTTCTATACCTATCCCTATCTTTCAACCCTCCACCAATATCATAGGAACTACATCAACTATTAACCATGTTAATAAACTTTTGTCTAAGTCTCTCCCATGTTTTAGTATGAAGAGTAGAGTAGGAAATTTTCATAGACTTTTAGAGTCTTCTATCTCTCCTATGAATAAGAACTTAGATGGTCTTGAAGTTCTTTTGGAAGAGAATTTTGCTGAGGTTGATAGCTCAACAACCGAGGGTGTTAAATGAGCCTCTCTCTTCATGTCTCTTCCTAGAATGTTAGGGGTATTTCTAATAAAATTAAAGGTGTCCGAGAAGATATTGAGAGGTGGAAGTGTGATATAGTGATTCTTGTTTAAACTAAGCTTAGAAGAGAGAGAGCCTCAATTTTCACAGAAAAACATTTTCCTAACTTCAGATGGTTAGATACACATGATTCTCGTATCCTTGGTAGGGTCTTCATTCTTTGGAATCTGCTTATTTGTAATGTGGATTTGATTAGTGAATCAGACCAGTCTATTCATTCCAAGGTTATTGTTAATGGTCTATCTTTTCATATGACTGCTATTTATGGTCATAATCTAGACACAGATAGGTTTCTTCTTTGGAATTCTATAGAGGATCCCAATGACTATTTTTGAACCATGGTTTATTTTAGGTGATTTTACAACAGTTAGAAAAGAAAATGAAAAAATTGGGAGAAGTCTCATACCAAGAAGTTGATGGAGGACTTCAATGATTGTGTTCTCAAATGTGGTATGTCTGAGATGGACCTCCAAGGTCCTTTCTTCACATGGGAAAATTGTCAAATCGGTCCTGATTATTGTACCTTAAAAATTGATAAAATTCTTCATAACTCTATCTTCCTTTCCATGAATTCTGAAGCTAGAGGTGGCATTATTTCCACTTTGGTTAGCGACAGATTGGAAGATGAGCAGGTAGTACACTCTCCTTTTAGATTCATTAACACATGGACTCTATGGGATGATTTCCTTGACATAGTTAAAGAATCTTGGAAATCTGGAGTCATTGGTTTCTATATGTACAAAGTCTATATAAAGTTCCAAATTTTGAAGGCTAATATGAGGAAGTGGAATTGTGTAAAAGTTGAAAATTTCTTTGACAATGTTCATATTCAGAATGATGCTTCTTTGGAGGCTCAAGTGGCTTTTGACTTGGACCCCTTAAATGTTGATTTGTGTGTGGTTGCATCTGAGAAAAGGAAGTTGGCTAGACAAGCACTTTTGGATGAAGAGTATTTTCTAAGATAAAGAAATCTACAGTCTAATGGTTTAGGGAGGATGACTCTAATATAATTTTTTCTACTATATGAAAACCAGAAGGCATCGTAATCATATAAAAAATTTGTTAGTTGGAGATGCCTTGAGATTTTATATTGGTGCTATTAAGAATCATATCACTGATTTTTATGTTGGTCTATTTAACTGTCCATACTCTAGTTTTGCTTGACCCTTTCAATGGGATGGTCTCATTCTTAGTAGTGACAAAAAGGATTATCTTATTTATGATGTTACTCATAGGGAAATCTATGATTTTATTATGAATCTTAAAGATGATAAGGAACCTGAGCCTAATGGTCTGAATGGCTGCTTCCTTAAGAAACATGGCCCATTACAGGTGATGATATTTTTCTACCCATTATGGAGTTTTTTTGCTAATGGTAAACTTCTCATAGAAGAAAATTTCACCTCTATATCCTTGATTCCTAAGAACGATGACACCTCTAATATGAATAATTGGTCCCCCATTTCTCTTTGTAATGACTTGTATAAGGTCATTTCCAAGATTATGGAAAATCGGCTACAAACGATGTTACCTTCTCTGATTGATATTAGCTAGTGTGTTTATTGAAAGGAAGAAGTATTAAAGATGTGGTTCTCCTTACTAACGAGATTCTGAGTCATTTTCACAAGTCTAGCAACAATATGAGTATCCATGTGGATATTTCAAAGGCTTATGATTCCTATAAGATGGGATTTCCTAATAGATGGATTAGTTGGATTTATGAGATGTTTTATTCTTCCTCTTATCAAGTTCTCATTAATGTAGAAACTTTTACTTCTTTCTCTCCTTCTAATGATATTTGCCACAAAGATCCAATAGCTCCCTACTTATTTGCCACTACTATGAAAGTGTTTTCTGAACTCATTAAAGTTTTTGTTTGAAAAGGTGAATTATCTCCCTTGATAGTTTCCAAAGATGTGGATATCTATCATCTCATTTTTGTCGATGAACTCATTTTGTTCTCCAAGTCCGATTCTCATAATGCTAAGAATTAGGAAGATTTTGAATGATTTTGGTACTCAGATAGTCATTCCATTACTGAAGCTTTGGGTATTAATGAATGCTCTCTTCCTTCTATGTATCTTGGAATCCCACTTTTTGTAGGGAAGCTTTCTAAACATTATTGTGTTGGCTTGTTGGACAAGGTTAAAAGGAAATTGGAGAGTTGAAAGTTGAATCTCCTTTCTATGGCTGCTAGACTTGAACTATAAAGGTTAATCTTTCCAGTCTGCATCTATATTGGTTGTTCTCCTTTCTCCTTCCTTGCTCTATTATCGATGACATTGATAAAATATGTAGGGACTTTTTGTGGGGGTCATCTGAGACAAAAAAATAACCTCCATCTTGTTAAATGGGGGACTATGGTTCTACCTAAGAATGAGGGTGGATTAGGTATAAGTAAAAGTAGAGATATTTCTCAAGAGTGTCTTATTATCAATGCTTGGGATATTGGTAAGAAGAAAGAATCCTTGTGGGTCAAGTAGATTAGTGAGAAGTACTTGAGGAAGGCTCCCTTTTGGTCTATTGAAGTCTTAAATAACTTTTCATGGATGTTGAATAGCATCCTCAGATTCAGGCATGTGTTGGTCTCCTTAACTAAATTTCGTATTGGAAATGACACAATGTTCAATCTCTGGACTGGCCCTCAGATAAATGGAAAATGTCTTTTATACTTATTCAATGACTCTTATTGTACAAAATTAGGGCTCCCACATGATAGTAGCTTGAGAAACATTATTTCAAATGGTTCCTGGAGTCTTAGTGATTCTAGTAATTTGAAAATTCTTAATGTGTTTCTAGTCTCCCTAAATATCACCTTCCATGATTCTGATGCCATTCTTTTTTAAGGTAAAGAAAATGTTATCTCAAATCAGTGTGGAATGTAATTAGGAACATGAATGAAGTTAATCTTCTTTTTGAATGGTATAGGGTTGCAAAGGTCCAAGAAAAGCTATTCTGAATGCTAGGAAGGCAGCCCATATCAAGCTCCCTACGTTGGACTATGATAGAAGCCAAGGTATTTAACTTGGCTCCACTCGTTTCTTGTGTAGAAATGGTTATGAAAGAACTTTATATATTTTGTTTGAATGTCCCTTCATTGCAGAAGTCTAGTCTATCTCTTATTTGAATAATGATTATTATGGGCCTCACAATTGGTCTGAGGTTTCTTCTATTGAAAATAGCAAATTATGCCTACTTATCTTCTATTGTTGTTGGTGGGAGAGGAACTTTAGAGTACAGAAATGTTGTTAAAAGTCTCCTGTAGATATTTGGAAGTTTGTGAGAGTAGATCTTGAAGAATTTTATCCTTGTAACCCCTGATATGATGGTTGATCTGGCTTCTTTTATCATCTGTGAAGTTGAATCCTTTCTCCAAATCTTACGTTAAGGTAAAAGTTGATTTTCTCAGTAACAACAGAGATCCTAGGGAATTTTATCTTTATGAAGGATCCCTTGGTGGTTGAGTTTGTTATTGATTGGATGTTCCCTTTTATTGTGTTCCTAAAAGTGGTCATCTATCCTTTTTAATCTGGTACTGAATCTTTTTTGGAGGTTCTATGACATGAGATTTTCATGTTGAAGTTTTGTCTCGGTCATAGATCCTTGCTCCTCTTTCTTGCTTAGGTTGTTTGTTTGGCTCATATAGTTTCATCTTGGTTGGTTTCCCGATGAGTCTTCCAGTTGGTTTATTTGATTCTATATCTTTTTTGGTTATGATGGGATGAAGGCTTTCTTGCATTTTTTGTTCTGAGTCTCTCTTGGACATCCTAGACTTTCCATGTTATATGTTATCTTATGAGCCAACTACTTGAATCTTGATATTGATTTCTTATGTCTTTAACGATTGGGAGCTGGTCATCTGAGTCTACTTTTGCTAGCGGTTTGATGGTGTGAAGATATCCTCTCTTTGGTGGATTTTTCTTTTATCATACCATAGATACATTATACAACATGATACATACTTTTATAGTTCTAATTTTTCCTTTTTCTTTTCATCATCACTCATTTTTTAGTAAAGATTGCATTGTATATACCACCGTATCTCAAGAATGAAAAAAAGCACCATGAGTTTAGCTGACCAAAAAATGTTCATTAGGGTACACACATGTGTTTTGGGTATAGCTCTAATCTTGTTTGGAAAATTTTAAAGATCCAAGCATACTAACATCATGTTCATAGGATTAAGGTTTCTAGACTATTGATAGCATGTGTCAGTGAGTTACATAGGGTATCTTAGTAAACTACAACCATATCATTATTGTCGCCTTCATGATTCCTAGGTATCATTGCACGAGTGTTGATATAAATAAGGTTATATATTTACAAAATGAGAGGCATTATTAGGCACTTGAAATTTATTTAACAAACTCATGTAAGTACACACCTTATTAACTAAAATACCTATAAGATAGACACTCAAGTTGACTCAACCATGAAAGAATGATAGTTTATGAACAGAGACACCGATAGGACATTAAAAAATAGAGTGAACATCGTTATGGGGCAACATCATCATCATCAATATGAATTGCAATGTAGCTTTCTCTAGAAAAAATTCAAGTTGTCGTGGTGGAGTAGAATCTCATAATGATTGCTAATACTTTGTAGGTTTAGGATTTGAATTCATTCAGTGTGGTCACAAGTGTAATTTAAGCTGATTTAACTAATCTATTCGAGGAAGACCTATAAAATAAACATTGGACATCAAAGTGTATCTTTCAAATTCTTGCACATGAATTAGATGTCACATTCCTATTATTGAAATGTTCAATTTATATATAGGCAATTGTAAACATAGAAAATTGGTATAAATGTATTATAAATTTGAACAATATGCATTTTTTATGGATCTGAAGTCTATTTAAATGACTCATGGAGGCAACCTATAAGCAACCTACTTACTCTAGTATTTGAGACTTGCGTGTCTCTCATGTAATGTTTTATTTGTAGTATATTACAGAGTGTGTTGATAGTAACTCATGTCCTAGTGTGATCCACTAGTCATGCTATTCATAGGGTTGTTTTGGTGAGACTGAAGTTAGGGTATAGCTAGGACTTTCTATCTATTCATTCTAGTTGTAGACAATATGGGAATCACATTCTCATTTTACTTCTCCATCCTAATTTATTTATGTGTTCATTTTATCTCTCATTTTATTTTGGGAGTTCATCTTGTTTATTTTGTATTTTGTCCCACCTCTCTTTCTTGTTCCTTGTTTGTCTCTTTAGAATTCAACATGTTCATTATCACCTCTTTCTTGTCCTCTTTATCCCTTTTATTGATATTCTTTATATTCAATTCACTCTCATTTTACCTCTCTCTCTCCTAGTCTAGTTCCTTATTTTCTCTTTACAATTCATTTCTCTAGTATGCCAACTCTCCCCATAGATCCACAAAATCCAATTGCGAGTTCATTATAGTTTTGTTTTATTTCTATACACAATTTTAATACCATGCATATTCTTGTGAGTCTGAAGTTGACTTGAGAGACTCACGGAGGCAACCTATCAATAACATTTACTTTGGTATTTGAGAATTGAATGTCTCGTTCGTCTTCATATTTATCTAATAGTTTATTTAGATTGTGTCAATAATAATCCATGTCTTAGTGCGACCTACAAGTCATCCTATTCAAAGGGCTATGATGACGAGACTAAAGTTTGGCTATTGTTTGGGCTTTATGTTTGTTCATTCCATTTCCAGTATAGCCACTATAGGAATTGCACTCTGCTTCTACTTCTTTCTCATGGTTTATTTGTTTGGTTTTCTTTCTCATATTTATTAATAAGAATTCATTTTGGTTATTATACATTCTCTTAAGTATCTCTTTTCTCGGTTACTTTCTATGTTTCTTTGGCACTCCTTTTCATTCTCCCCTATGAACTTATCTTCTTTGTCCCTTACCTTATAATTCTTTATGTTCTGTCTCTATGAACTTATCTTCTTTGTTCCTTACCTTATGATTCTTTATATTCAGAGTGCTCTCTGCTTATACTTCTCTCTCCTAATCTATTTCCTTATTTTATCTTTATAATTTGTTATTCTGCTCCCCAATATCCCACCATGGATTTGCAAAATACAATTTCTCACGTTTTTGTTACGAATTCTTTTCCGTCTATCTTTTGGGGTTTGTATTTTTCTCTCTGTTTCATAACCATCCCATGTAATAATGTGAAGAATTATAATAATTTTTGTATCTTATTTTAAGCGACAACATATTTGTTCCTGGCGCATCTAGAAACATTGGCTAATGATAAAACCCACATGTTAAATGAAATCATTCTAATTGTGTATACCTTTCAAGGTAAACTTAAACCACAAGTCATTGTATATAATCATTTTAACTGTGCGAAGTCTGAGATACCGACAAAAGGCATCTGGGCTCACGCCGTCCGGCAGTCGCGAACTCGCGAATTGCACTGCGTTCTTTTTGCTTTGTATATGACAGACGATGTGATCAGGTTGCACAGGCGATCGCGAAAGTGAAACCCTGTCTGTTCACTGCTGTGTTTTCTCTCTGTCTCTTTCTCCACAGTGTACCCTCATATAAGGATCATCTTTCCTTTTCGTCTGAACCCTCTACTTCCCCCCTTCTCCTATCAATCCATTCTTGACGAATGGACCTCTTCACCAGAGCCCTTTTCGTCCGGCTCCGCTGCCACAAGGACAAGTACCTGATAGCCTCGGACGACGAGGAATCCATCTTCCAGAACCGTTTCGCCGCCACTCGAGCCGCCAGGTGGGAGGTCGAGATCGTCGAACCCTCAAACCCTCCTCTGCCACCAGCCGTCCGCCTCAAGAGCTTCTACGGCCACTACCTGAGCGCCTCCGACGACCCTTTCTTCCTCGGCCTGACAGGGCGCAAGGTCGTCCAGGCCGCCCCTGGACACGGCGGCCTCCTGGACTCGTCCATGGAGTGGGAACCGATCCGGGAAGGTGACCAGGCCAGCTGCAGGCTCCGCACAAGAGGCGGCCACTTCCTCCGCGCCAACCGTGGGCTGCCGCCGTGGCGGAACTCGGTCACGCACGACGTCGTGCCAAACCGGACGGCCACGCTGAGCTGGGTCCTCTGGCATGTGGAGATCGTCGACGTCCGCGTGATCTCGTCCGGGAGTGTGTCGACTGCGTCCGGCGAAATCAAGTCGGAGGAAGAGGTACTTATGCGTGCATTGACTGATTCCCGAAACCCCCGCTAGCTATTCGGCTATTCTTCATCTGCTTTAGCCGTACGTCTTGTACTGGAATACTCTCCCTCGATCGGTTTCGAAACTGTTTTGATTGATTCACATTTTCTTGTGTACATACAGTCTCCGGCATCCTCACATTCAGCCCCCGCCGCCCCCTTGCATGGACGCACCATCCACTACGTCGTCGCGACTGACAAGGGCGAGGTGAACACTCCCTTCTCGCCGCTGGCGTTCACCGGATCGACCGTGGAAGACCTGATGACCCGCCTGCGTCAGGAGACAGGGTACAAGCACATCGCCGTGTGCACACGAAACCCTCTCAACGGCGACCTCTTCCCACTCCACCTCCGCCTCCCGGCGCCCGCAGACTCCCCGTTGCTCGTCGTGGTGGTGCCGTACATCCACAAACGTGAGTGAAACTCGGTTGCGAGCTGCGCTTCTTTTGCTTTACACGGCATTGCTGGTTGTTTTCTTTCGTTATTATTTGTTATTCAATTTTCCTGCTCTGACATGGATACGTTTCTTGTACTTGCCTCAGCCGCATGCAGCTGTTCTGATCTCTCCTCCATCCCGACTGCCGGCGACAAACTCTGTGGAAAGTGGGTGGACATAGCGGATTCCGACGCTGCCCCGGCCGACATGAGAACGACAAGAGATGAAAGCCCTGCGCAAGTGTGAATGCCATCTCCACCTCAAAACTGCCGAACCTCCAGTTAAACCAGAAGTCCTCTTCCCCCAATCTTTTTCTCCTCTTTTTGCGAATTGGTAACAGAACTGGCATATTGAAGCGCGGTGTGAGTGCATACAATTTTGGAACGTGTACACTCACAGTACAGAGACATATTGAAGCTCGCCTGTTTGTCAAACATGTGAAGATCAAGAGTATGGCTACGAAGAGGTTTTAGTTCGGACAGACAATCATCAGCACATGACAAGATCGGTCTAAGCCAATACATGGCTAATTGTTGCGTCCCACTTTGCTGGTCTTTACATTCTTAAGCACATGACAAAATCGCATCCAATATCAATGAAATAAAAAAGACCATTTAAAATGACTACTTAGTAAGCCTACACTGAAATACATAATGACACTCAAGTACATGACAAAACCACATTCATGGTCGAAATGACATTTGAAAACCATTATCTAGTAAGGCTACACTGAAACATGTAATAGTGGAACAAAATGTCTACATTTGTTGCTTTTTCGATAGAAAGAAAAAACAATCTCTCATGAAAGACGACATTTATACATCTGGTAAAAAAATTTAGATGTATATTATAGTATATTATATCAGTGACATCGGGAACTGTTTGTAAGTACGTAATCCCTTAATTATGTTAAAATAATTTTCTACACGATATCTATGTGAGTAATTAATCACTTCATATTGTTTAGAGATCAAGTATATGAGATTTTTGGTTGCGTAATGTATAACTTACATGTTTAGTGTGTGATATAAGAATGATTATAAGGTAATATATATATATATATATATATATTGAATACATTTGAAGTACACATTCGTCACTTTTTTGTTAAGATAAATTGTAGTTTTCCTGAAGAAATAAAAACCTTATCTTATTTTTAACCTTTGACCCGAATTTTTTTTTTTACAGAGGAGATACTTATCATACAAAATATAAATAGCTGTAAATGATTTTATTTACTTCAAAAGATATAAGTTAAGGGAACATATTACATGGATTGTCAGATACTTATCATACAAAATTTAAATAGCTGTAAATGATTTTATTTACTTCAAAAGATATAAGTTAAGGGAACATATTACATGGATTGACTGTTGACAGTGGAAGGCATTCAGTATTCTTCTACGATCACACATAAGTACAGATGGAAATAAACAACATTGCTTAGATTTGGATAACAAGAAAAAGGCACGTTGGGTTCATAATTAAGTCATACGAAACAATCACTACAAGAGGGACATGAAGAACTGAAATCCTAAACCCAATTAACTTTACTTCTGGTCCTTAATTAGGCGCTTAGCTGTAGCCATTTTAGAAATAACAAGGGTTTTCGTTGAGATCTATAACAAATATGAAGAAAGTAGTTCTAAATATTATGATTTGTATTTTTGTTTCATACCGTTTGTTTGATCTTCGAAAAGTGTGTTGCTCCCGTTTTTGAATTTTTGTTTTTCAATTAGCATAGTAAAATGCATGAAAAGAAATAACAACTTTGTTCTGAAATATGAGAAAGCCTATATAGAGAGATAAATGAATATTGTGCATATAACTAAACGAGAAGACAATCCATATCTATCTTCACATTCATCCATCATTTTTTCAAAAACACTTTATTTTTCCTAGAGCATTCTTTGGTTTCTTTCCTTCCAAATATAATTAAGATTCATTAGATCTTCTCTTTCTTTCCTTTGAAATAGTTTAGCCCTTGAACTATGGGGATAATACTTATCTTCCCTATGAAAGCACACATGAAAACACGTGTTCCAGATATTCTGCATCAAACTTGGAATGAATGAATAGAAGGTAATTGGAACCCCCAAATTTGTAAATTATCATGTGTCAACACTTTGTTCATGATAATCATCCAACATAGGCCATTGTACCTTTTAGGAACCTCATAGTTATAATGTCAAACCATGTTACCACCCTAAAATATTTGATCTTCTTTCTTTCTTTTCCATCTAACGTATTAGCATCATTTCAATTTCTTAGCATTTGACCTAAGATTTAATGGTACTAAAAATCATGCTAGCATTCTTGGCTTTAGATGTCAGCCACACATTATAATGACATGTATCTGAGAAGCTTGCAAATTAACTTTTTTCAAGATTAAGAATGTCCCTTCTATCCAGGAATTTATTAAGAAAATGAACTTAAATCAACCAAATATGTCTTCAAAGAGTCCTATTACCACTATTGACTTCATATTGAATTAGACCATATATAAATTCTGAAACCTATGATCCATATCCACAAATATAAGGCATTAGTATTACTCGTAACCCTCTGAAAAGAGTCACCTATTAGGTACCTCTCATGCACCCACCATACCCACAAGGTGTCCTTCTTAAGTTGCAATGCTCCAAATTTTCTCAGCTACAAAAGCTTTGCTTATATAAAAATGTATCTAATAGAAGATTTTCATCCTTCTAGTTGACACACATTTATTTCATGGGACAACATGAATATATTCATTTAATACTAAGGGGTTGGTTATGATCAAGAGAGTTTTTTCTCAAACTATAAGAAAATATTATTGGCAAAAAAGTTTAGTTTACCTTAATAGTTGAGCAGAGCTATTTTAAAATGATATGTTGAACTGAAATGAAAATAAAGAGACACAAAAATGATTTTAAACATTAGATAATTAATAAAATTTTGGCAAGAAATCATAAAACTGCTATTTACACACTAGTTTTCTATTGTAGTGGACATTAAATGTTCATCCGTGGTAGAATGAACTGAAAGTTAGATATATACTTTGATCAATGTGACACATTAAAATCTAGATTTAAAATACTTAATATTGGGAGAAGTTATGACTACTGATATCAGTAAAGGTTATTCTTGGAGTCTTTTTTGTTTATAATAATATTTTAGACCCTCTTCTTGAAATTTTATTAATAAAAGAACAATAATAGGTTTTTCAAATTTTGATGACAACCATCAAAGAGTGTTTTGCAATGTAAGGGACAAATCTGGTTCAAAATTTCTACTTAATGGTAAGGTCATTTTCTGTTCATAAAATTATATGAACATGAGAGTTTCCATAAAATATGTAAAATTGGAAACTTTATATTTTATGATCTATGAAATTCTAGAAAATAAGAACAAAATTGCCTAAGTAAAAGGGTTAACTAAGGAAAAACAACTTTTCTAACAATGTCTCAAATCACAAGAGATCTTGATTTGTTTTGATATTTACTAGACCTATTTACACCCTCCAACTAAATTTATTTAGAAAAGAACAATAATAATTCCATTGTGTATGACAATAATGAAAAGGTTATATGAAATTGTAAGCAAAATGAATGGACTAGACATATCTATGTGTTTAATAAAATTACTTAATATGCTAGGAAATGCCATCGACTAGGTAAATTTAAAGCATTGTTTACATAGTTTCTTGTGAAATGTGGAACAAAATTATGATCGATTTGTCAAGATTAAATCTAAGAGGAACTTGATCACAAAAAGACACAGGCCAACATAAACATTTATCTTGACTTGTAAAGAGCTGACCAGTTTGTTAATATATCAAACCCTCTAAACCAAAAATACATGTAGTACATATTATACACTTTGTTAATATTCTTTTGGGGTTACAATAACTATTGACCCCCTTCTTGAATCTAACCCTAATGATCAAATCTAGATCTGATCTATGGATTGTTCAGAAGTTGATTAATTGAAAATGATATACCAAATCTTCAATTCCCAATGGAATTCCCTACTGTTAATTAGATCAATCTTTGCATTAATAGGAATAGAAAAACCAACCCATGTTAACACATGTCCTATTAGAGGGACATCAATTGCCAAATCTCAAACTTATAGGGCAATGCTTTTGTCAAATATATAAACTTAGTATTATATTATTCATCGATATATTTCAATCTACCCTCTCATCTCGCTCCTACATTTCATCTACATTGCGCTAACAAGTAGGTCTGTAACCAGGAGGAGATAGATAATGTGTCGACCCCTTTTCTCTACTGTTAGTTCCTTTATTGTGCTCCATATCATTAGATCTATTCTATATTTTACACTGTCTGCATTTCACATTGTCTAGGATCGTGCTGATTGCATCCTACAAACTCAAGTCTGAGAAAGAGGTACATATGCATGCATTGATTGATTTCCAAAACCATGTATCTGAATGTATATCAATAATCTACTTTTGCACTATGGAAAATGAAGACTTCAAAGCTGTTTGTTTGATACATGTCTTTTCTATATACAAGTCTCCCACATCCTCACTTTTTGACCGTAACTGTGACCCCCTCTCCATTACAAGTGATAGGGGAAAAGTGGAATGTACTACCTCCTTGTCGTTGGCCTTTACTAGATTTACTATGTATGTGACGCCCCGACCCCCGTGCCATCTCTAATGACCACGAAGACCGGGGAGTCACACACGGTAAACCACTCTTAACTTTTTCTTTTCTTGATCACTTAGATTAACTTAACTGAAAACCATAAAATTTGAATAGCATCGAATTATAATAAAATTGCGGAAGCGGTTTTCCATTAATCTTACTAAGAAGAAAAATAAGTTTACTCGACCAATTACATTTCTCATGCGGAATATAAAGCACAACAGATAATTGAAAACTAACTACATATTTCACTACATTCTCTCTCTAACCGACCACATGCCCAAGGACCGAGGGGAAAGGACTAAGAGACCACTAACTAACTACTAACTACCTTCTATGTACTCAGATGATACGAACCTTCAGCCTCCTTGTGCTGACGTTGACCTAAAAAATGTTTCAGTACGTTGGTGAGCTACTGTCTCAGTGAGTAGAATTTCACCCAACCATCACTAAACAACTCATGAGTTCTATATTTCAGATTAATATACAAGAAATACTACACTGAGCAGGTCTAAGCAATTTAATTTAAATAACAGAAGATGTCAACATTTCATTATGATAATAATTGATGCAAAGCTGTAAATACAATTAATTAACAAAAATACTAAAATTCCACATAAGAACATTTGCTGTGAAGCTAACTCATATATTTCTTAACTCTTTAACTTATAAAAACTCTGTGAACCTATATGAACATATTTTATCTTATGCCCTGATCATATGCAATGTACTCTACATATGAAGAATTGTAGCGAACTACGATCCCACCGTACAAGACTTAGCCGACACCCCGGGATAGCTAAGTCTGACTGCTGTCCTGGTCTGCTACAGGAACTCAGGCTCTCTGGCCTCAGCATCCTATAGTACCGTAACTGGACTCCTCCTCTAAGCTGAGTACACTGGCGGAGAGTCAAGCCATTTATTACTCTAGTGCCACCAAGATCCTGTCTCTGGTTGATGTTGGACATTACATGGATTTTCTGTACACTAGTGCCACCAGGATCCTGTCTCTGGTTGGTGTTGGACACGAGATCCGACCCCCGTATACTGGACATTTCCAGGGTTAGGTCGTTTCACCCCAAAGGCACATACCTCGCAAAGGGGTTCTACGATGTCAGGGCCCTTATTCTAATATTTTATTATCTAGAAACCTCTGACTACATTGTATCTCTCTCTCTCTCTTTCTCATTTATACTTGATTGGGTATCTCTATGATATCTCATCAATTTAATCGAAGCTTATAACATAATATGAATATCATTTCAAACTTGACAAGCTGTATACTCAGGTATTGCAAATACCAATAGATTCAACATAATAAGCATGCAGGAAGATTTCAAGTTCTTCAATAATCTAATTTCATGTCCACTTGTAATTTACTGAGAAATCAATATTAATATGCATGCAGGCAGACTAAAATTCTTAAATAATAGAATGCATGTCAATTTGGCACCTTATACACTAAATATCATGCAATTGAACTGTTATGCATCACCACAACTCATACTGAGAATTTTGATATCAAAATACTTGATTCATTGAACACCCTATCCTTAGGGTTTCAGTTACCCTATTCACTTATCACTTGGCAACACCCTATCCTTAGGGTTTCAGTTACCTCATCTATTTGATTGTAGTTCAAATCACAATACGATATCATTCTAGAACTGATAGAGCAAAATACTCAAAATCATTGTAAATACTTAGTAATCCTTATATTATGCATGCAGGCAGATTTAAAATTCATAAATAACCTAAACTCTTGTCAATTTGGCACATACATACTAAATTCTTGCAATTGAAAATCTTATTGCACTGATAAGAGTAATTAACTTCACATATAAGATATCATAAGTAACATTTGTCAATCCTCTGAAATTTCTCGAAAAACGTGCACATTAACTCTGATCCTGGTTTGTGCATCACATAACTCAATTAAGAGTTACTTACGTATCATAACACGAATTATTAACAATACTTGAGAGTTTCTAGTAATATCTCAGAGAAATGTGTCAATTCATGTAAATGTTAATTCACACACATTAACGTAAAAAGAGACATGCAATTAGGGTTTTATTGCATATTTTATTTAATCATATCTTCTTTGAAATCGTAAATCTGATAATTTATCAGAAATCTATATTGTCTGGGTTCATATCCAAACCGTACCATTTTGAGGCATGAAATTCTAATTTCAACATTCACAATGAGCAATATAGGTTCCAATGAACCATATAAGTTTACTGATTCAATCCACACTGATCAGATGCTAAATTAAGTCATATAAGAGTGTCTACAAGCAATTTATGAAATAAAAAGTCGGGCGACGCCAAACGCTGCCCAACGCCTGATAACGGCTGTTATCAGTGTAGAACGCGCAATTAATCAAAATTTTTCAAACGATAGAGTTAATTTATGATAAATGAGTGAAACTCTACTCACAGCGGTTTGGGATGTCCGGATTCGTCCGAAAATGCGTGCATGGCCTATTTCTGGGCGGATTTCTGTTCTCTTCTTCCTTGAATTTACTCCTTTAGAAATGAGCCCAATTGGTGGCTGAACTTGCTGCAAATCTGACTAAGCTTCCAATTCGAGCTCCAAATAGCAAACCGCTACTGCTGTGCGCCCCAAAAGCCTCCCTGGTTGCTGCTGTTTGCAGCAGCTTGCTGCTGCAAGCTGGCCGTAAGCCAAGTTTGCATGGTGGCTGGGCTGCCAGGCGGGTGTGGCTGAAGTGGTAGAAAAGAGGAATAAGGAAGGGGAGGTGGTCGACCTACTCAACCAACCTTTGGGACCCCAAATCTCTCCGCCCACGGTTCCCTTGTTGCTACAAATTGGGTGCATGAGCAGGTATAGTTTAGGGCGCCGCCCAACCAAGTGGGACGCTGACGAGGTGGAGGAGAGGAGAAAATGGATAAAGAAGAAGAAGAGAAGGTCGAGGAATGTTGGGCGCTGGTGAACCGAAGCTAAAGGGTCCAAAACCGGCCGCCGTTTCTCCTCCGCTGCAAGCCAATCGGGCGACCTGGGTGTCGCTCAAGCAGGGTTGGGCGTCGCTTCTCCTGTTGGTTGAGGTGGTTTTGGGCGAGGAAGGAGGAAAGAGGTCAGAGCTCTCTCTCTCTCTCTAGCCCTAGGTCACGCCACCCCTTCTTCTCGCAGGTCCATCGGGCGCTGCTGTTCCGTCGGCTGAATTAGGCGCCGCTCAAGTCGGCTACTGTTCTATTACTCGCGAGAAGAAGAAGACAGATAAATGAGAAAGGAAAATAAAGGACAGGGGAATAAAAAGGCTATATTTGGAGAAATTGCAACCAAGGTCCAAGTTTCTAAGAAATGTTATAACTCTCGCCTCGAGTATCAGATTGAGATGATTTCTCTTGCAAAATTTCAAGCGTGAGACCCTCTACACCCTCATTGCAAGAAATCATGCTATTTAGCTTGTCTTAGCTAGTCAAAACTCTAATCACATCTGTGATCACTTAACTTTACTTAATCATTTTAATTAAGCACCAATTGTATCTTATATATTTAATTCAACTTAATCAACTTGATGATGCACTAACCACCATATGATCACTTAACTTATCTCAATTACTTAATTATACACTAATCACTGTACTTACTAATTAATCACGGAGTGGGTCATAACAATCTCCCTCCCTTATAAGAATTTCATCCCGAAATTCCTAAAAGAGAAAAGGAAACTTGTTATGCATATCTGACCCAAGCTCCCACGTGGCTTCCTCTAGGTTATGATTTCTCCACAAAACTTTCACTATTAGTATCTCAAAATTCTTAAGTTTCTTGATCCTCCGATCAACTATTTGAACTGGTCCCTCAACATAGGACACATCTGATCTAAGCTGTGTAGGTTTTGGGTACATTATCTTCTCTATACCAGGATAACATTTCTTCATCATCGATACATGTAACACATCATGTAGATTAGACAATTCAGATGGAAATTCCAACCTATAGGCTACAGGTCCAATCCTCTCAATGATAGGATACGGGCCCATAAACCTAGGAGTCAGTTTGCCTCTCTTACCAAATCTCAGCACTCCCTTCTATGGTGAAACTTTCAAGTACACTTCATCACCAACCTCAAACTCAAGAGGTCTACATCTCTTCTGCCTGTCCAGTACAACTATCAACTGCTCTCAGCGTGTCCTCAAGAATTTGAATGGTCCTTTCTGACTGACCATTCGTCTATCCATGAATAGTTGTATTGCATCTCAACTTTGTGCCCAAAGCACGATGCAACTGATTTCCAAACCTAGATGTAAACTTAGGATACCATGCAACCTGACTATCTCATCCACGAATATCCTAGCCAACCTTGGGACATCAAAGGTTGACTTAATACGAATAAAGTGAGAAGACTTCGTTAGTCTATCCACAATCATTCATATCGAGTCACAACCTCTAGGTGTCCTGGGCAACCCTATCACAAAATCCATTGTGATATGTTCCCACTTCCACTATGGTATAGGAAGAGACTTCAGAGTACCTACATGTTTCTAATGCTCAGCTTTAACCTGCTGGCACACACTACATCTAGCCACGTACTCAGCTACATCCTCTTCATACCAGGCCACCAATACAACTCCTTGAGATTCATATACATGTTAGTGTTGTCAGGTTGCATAGCGTACATTGATGCATGTGCTTCCTCAAGAATCTTTTCTTTCAAATCACTATCTCGAGGTACGCACAACCTATCATGCTAATACAACACACCATCATCTTGAAACCTAAACTCTGGTCTTTTTCCTTCTGTCACATCCTACATGATCTGCTGTAACTCACTATCACCCTACTGAAGTTCCTTGATCTGATTGTAAAAAGTAAGCTTGACTTGCATCTGTGCAATCAAACCACTCTGCTTTATTACCCCTAAGTCTAAGTTCAATTTTCACATTTCTACTAGCATGTCTCTCTCGAAACATGCCATAGAGAATGCATCAACTATTAACTTGACTTCCGACTGAGGGCATCAGCCACTACATTCACATTTGAGATCATATGTCGGGTAATACTCCTCATTCTATGCTACTTTCCTCGTGTTATTACTGTAAGAATTTATTTCATAACGCGCTTCACTTATTTTGTATTTATCCTTTTGTTTCAAACACACTTATTACATTTCAAATTTATATCTTACTCTTTTATCCAAGTCATTTTCATATTGTTTATCTATCTTTCAGATTATCTACTTTTAAACCCTGGATTTTATTAATGCTAGCTTACCTTTCATAGTGCAAATCTCATAATCTTGTTTTATAGAGATGCTAGTATTCAAGGTCAAATCACTAATGACATTCCTTGAACTACTACAACTCTAATCATTCTAGGGTTTCATCTTTATCAATAACATAGTGTTATTGTGATGTGACTTTGCTCCCTTAGTTTGAAATTCAAACTTTGGATCTCATAAGTTTTACTGAAGTCTTCCTTATCTTATCACTGGAATTTCCTTTCTCTTACTTGAATATCCAGATAAATTACATTCTCAATTTACCTTGCTAGGGTTTCATCATCATATTGTGTGTCATTATTTCATTCACTTAGACGTCTCTTACTATGGTAGTTATGCACCACATATGATTCATTTTCTAAATTACGCGTTTGTTCCTTATTTTAGGAACTAGTTTGTTAGTCTATGAAGACTTAGAATCCAAAGGTAGTATGTATGAAAGCATTAAACTTTATAATAAAGATATACATTCCATGCTCTCAATTATGTCATGTAATTCTCATTCCTTAATCAAGCTGATCATTTCTAACATTTCTTTTGATTCAACTAAGTTTCTTGTCCTGGTCTTATGATTTACATAAGACTCTTTATTTCTATGTACTTATTGTATACTTAACTCTTTTCTTCTATTTTTTCCTTTGCTTTGAAGTACATAAAATTATTTTACTCTATTACATGATCCATTCCATGGTTGATTCTTAAGTCTTAGCCCTTACATACTTTTATCATTTCTTTTCCATATTCTCATATTTAGAGTTCAAAGGATACTAATCATTAAACTTAATCTGAACCTTGTATCATGTTCGTTTATTTCCAATTAAGGATTGTTCATATGAGGTTCCAATGTTGAGTCTCTGATATCAATTCCAGCTACTTTTTAGCTGTTCTAATCTTTCCCTTATATCTCAACATCTTAGTGTATGTAAATTCTTGCTATGATACTGGTCTAAATTATCTAGAGTCTACTCTTATTATACTGTTAATAGGAGTCATTAGATCCCAGTAACACATCCTACCAGCCGGACCAGGCCGAACCTGTAGTCCTGAAGCCAAGAGCTACTCAGGATTAACCAACTCCTATTGATCTCAAACATGTGGAACGAATATCCACTCAGGGAAAACTCATTTAAACATAACTTTTGGTCTACTTGATACAAAGAATATAAACAATAAATAAATCACTTCATGACACACAACAATATAAAGGAATCATATTTATTCTACTAATTGAAAATCTAAATTCATGCAAATAAGAACATTTCTAGTGATCTCCAATTAAATAAGCAATATAAGGCAAGAGTTATATAACATCCTATATTTAATCTCTTACTCCTACATTAATTTTCTGATTTCTTAACCCTAAGATTTCTAGGGTTTCTCTCTAGCCTATCCTTCCTCTGCATACCTGGCAAGGGCATCCAGAGAAGAATAGACAGAGTAGCTTGATACTGGTCAATCTAAGTACTCAGACACCTGGCCAGGGTATCTAAATACTCACACCTCCCAGAGCTAAAGACACATCACTTTTTTTTATGTACCTCAATTATAACTTTATCTTTTGATCCTAATGATCCCTGATGTCTCAGCCTAAGCTCTCTACTTGGTCCTCGTGACCACATCCTCTTCCTGCCATCTGCAATAGTATAACAGAACACTTCCTGTTAGAGAATTGCAGTTAGAAGGAAGAAACTTAAGTCCTAATCCTATTGGTCTCTTATCGTCCCCTGACCTTGACTTAGAGTAACTATGTACTCAACCTATGCTCTGATACCAAAGATATTGTGACGCCCCGACCCCCGTGCCATCTCTAATGACCACGAAGATCGGGGAGTCACACACGGTAAACCACTCTTAACTTTTTCTTTTCTTGATCACTTAGATTAACTTAATTGAAAACCATAAAATTTGAATAGCATCGAATTATAATAAAATTGCGGAAGCGGTTTTCCATTAATCTTACGAAGAAGAAAAATAAGTTTACTCGACATATTACATTTCTCATGTGGAATATAAAGCACAACAGATAATTGAAAACTAACTACATATTTCACTACATTCGCTCTCTAAACCACCACATGCCTAAGGACCGAGGGGAAAGGACTAAGAGACCACTAACTAACTACTAACTACCTTCTATGTACTCAGATGATACAAACCTTCAGCCTCCTTGTGCTGACGTTGACCTGAAAAATGTTTCAGTAGGTTGGTGAGCTACTGTCTCAGTGAGTAGAATTTCACCCAACCATCAGTAAACAACTCATCAGTTTTATATTTCAGATTAATATACAAGAAATACTACACTGAGCAGGTCTAAGCAGTTTAATTTAAATAACAGAAGATGTCAACATTTCATTATGATAATAGTTGATGCAAAGCTGTAAATACAATTAATTAACAGAAATACTAAAATTCCACATAAGAACATTTGTTGCGAAGCTAACTCATATCTTTCTTAACTCTTTAACTTATAAAAACTCTGTGAACCTATATGAACATATTTTATCTTATGCCATGATCATATGCAGTGTACTCTACATATGAAGACTCGTAGTGAACTACGATCCCACCGTACAAGACTTAGCCGACACCCCAGGATAGCTAAGTCTGACTGCTGTCCTGGTCTGCTACAGGAACTCAGGCTCTCTGGCCTCGGCATCCTATGGTGCCGTAATTGGACTCCTCCTCTAAGCTGAGTACACAGGCAGAGAGTCAAGCAATTTATTACTCTAGTGCCACCAGGAAATTTGTCTCTGGTTGATGTTGGACACCACATGGCTTTTCTGTACACTAGTGCCACCAGGATCCTATCTCTGGTTGATGTTGGACACTACAAACTGTACTCTCGTGCCACTAGGATCCTGTCTCTGGTTGGTGTTGGACACGAGATCCGACCCCCGTATACTGGAAATTTCCAGGGTTAGGTCGTTTCACCCCTAAGGCACAGACCTCGCAAAGGGGTTCTACGGTGTCAGGGCCCTTATTCTAATATTTTTTTATCTAGAAACCTCTTACTACATTGTATCTCTCACTCTCTTTCTCATTTATACCTGATTGGGTATCTCTATGATATCTCATCAATTTAATCGAAGCTTATAACATAACATGAATATCATTTCAAACTTGACAAGCTGTATACTCAGGTATTGCAAATACCAATAGATTCAACATAATAAGCATGCATACAGATTTCAAGTTCTTTAATAATCTAATTTCATGTCCACTTGTAATTTACTGAGAAATCAATATTAATATGTATGCAGGCAGACTAAAATTCTTAAATAATAGAATGCATGTCAATTTGGCACTTTATACACTAAATATCATGCAATTGAACTATTATGCATCACCACAACTCATACTGAGAATTTTGATATCAAAATACTTGATTCATTGAACACCCTATCCTTAGGTTTCAGTTACCTTATTCACTTATCACTTGGCAACACCCTATCCTTAGGGTTTCAGTTACCTCATCTATTTGATTGTAGTTCAAATCACAATACGATATCATTCTAGAACTGAGAGAGCAGTATACTCAAAATCATTGTAAATACTGAATAATTCTTATATTATGCATGCAGGCAGATTTAAAATTCATAAATAACCTAAACTCATGTCAATTTGGCACATACATACTGAATTCTTGCAATTGAACATCTTATTACACTGATAAGAGTAATTAACTTCACATATAAGAAATCATACGTAACATTTGTCAATCCTCTGAAATTTCTCGAAAAACATGCACATTAACTCTAATCCTGGTTTGTGCATCACATAACTCAATTAAGAGTTACTTACATATCATAACACGAATTATTAACAATACTTGAGAGTTTCTAGTAATATCTCAGAGAAATGTGTCAATTCATGTAAATGTTAATTCACACACATTAACGTAAAAAGAGACATACAATTAGGGTTTTATTGCATATTTTATTTAATCATATCTTCTTTGAAATCGTACATCTGATAATTTATCAGAAATCTATATTGTCTGGGTTCATACCCAAACTGTACCATTTTCAGGCATGAAATTCTAATTTCAACATTCACAATGAGCAATATAGGTTCCAATGAACCATACAAATTTACTGATTCAATCCACACCGATCAGATGCTAAATTAAGTCATATAAGAGTGTCTAGAAGCAATTTATGAAATAAAAAGTCGGGCGACGCCAAACGCTTCCCAACGTCTGATAACGGTTGTTATCAGTATAAAATGTGCAATTAATCAAAACTTTTCAAATGCCAGAGTTAATTTATGATAAATGAGTGAAACTCTAATCACAGCAGTTTGGGATGTCCGGATTCGTCCGGAAATGTGTCCAGGGCCAATTTCCGGGCGGATTTCTGTTCTCTTCTTCCTTGAATTTACTCGTTTACTGTGTTGCACACAACAACTTCCGTTCAAGCACAGGTTGACGGAAATGAGCCCAATTGGTGGCTGAACTTGCTGCAAATCTGACTAAGCTTCCAATTCGAGCTCCAAATAGCAAACCGCTACTGTTGTGCGCCCCAAAAGCCTCCTTGGTTGCTGCCGTATGTAGCAGCTTGCTGCTGCAAGCTGGCCGTAAGCCAAGTTTGAATGGTGGCTGGGCTGCCAGGTGGGTGTGGCTGGGGTGTTAGAAAAGAGGAAGAAGGAAGGGGAGGTGGTCGACCTACTCAACCAACCTTTGGGACCCCAAATCTCTCCGCCTACGGTTCCCTTGCTGCTGCAAATCGGGCGCAGGAGCAGGTATAGTTTAGGGCGCCGCCCAACGAAGTGGGACACTGACGAGGTGGAGGAGAGGAGAAAATGGATGAAGAAGAAGAAGAGAAGGTCGGGGAATGTTGGGCGCTGGTGAACCGAAGCTAAAGGGTCCAAAACCGGCCGCCATTTCTCCTGCGCTCTAAGCCAATCGGGCGACCTGGGTGTCGCTCAAGCAGGGTTGGCGTCGCTTCTCCTGTTGGTTGAGGTGGTTTTGGGCGAGGAAGGAGGAAAGAGGTCGGATCTCTCTCTCTCTAGCCCTAGGTCATGCCACCCCTTCTTCTCGCAGGTCCATCGGGCGCTGCTGTTCTGTCGACTGAATTAGGCGCCGCTCAAGTCGGCTACTGTTCTATTACTCGCGAGAAGAAGAAGACGGATAAATGAGAAAGGAAAATAAAGGAAAGGGGAATAAAAAGGCTATATTTGGAGAAATTTCAACCAAGGTCCAAGTTTCTAAGAAATGTTATAACTCTCGCCTCGAGTATCAGATTGAGATGATTTCTCTTGCAAAATTTCAAGCGTGAGATCCTCTACACCCTGTGTGTAAGAAATCATGCTATTTAGCTTGTCTCAGCTAATCAAAACTCTAATCGCATTTGTGATCACTTAACTTTACTTAATCATCTTAATTAAGCACCAATTGTATCTTATATATTTAATTCAACTTAATCAACTTGATAATGCACTAACAACCACATGAGCACTTAACTTATCTCAATTACTTAATTATACACTAATCATTATACTTAGTAATTAATCACGGAGTGGGTCATAACAATGTAGGAGTTGTTTGCCTGCCTATGTTAGGAAACAAGGTAGGAGCATAATTCCATGTGCATGTGAAATCTTCTTAATGGAGACCTCTTCCCACTCCAACTCTACCTCCTGACTCCCAAAGAATCCTTGTTGCTCACATGCTCCCATCTAAATATCAAGAGAATGCCTTCATAGAGGTATGACACTACAAACAATTTGGCCTTTGTTGAAGAACATTTGTGAGGAACCATAGATTGTGAATAATGATGGCTATTTGTGAGGGCTCATCCTTCAAATATGGGACCAAATCCCTCAACCGTTTTTTTAACATCTTTACAAATACTAATCCCTCACAAATACATTAGTCACTAATCATTCCTTGAAAAATACCATGACAAATGATTCCCTCCTTCTCATATCCCTTCCCTCCATCTCATTTCCCTTCCCTCCATTCTAAAATACAACATTTGGATATCAAAATTAAAAAGGAAAAGAAAAACCCTCCCCACTCGTCCCTCTGCACAATGACGAACTAGGGAAGCACTGATCACCTGCCACTCGTCCTCGACGCCTCCTTGATTCCATCGACCACGCCTTCAGTCCGTCGACCAGGCCTCGCTCACTCCACGGCCAGGGTCTGCTCCAGCTTAATGCCGCCTAGCCCCAGCAACCCCACGACCCTAGCCACTTAGCATTTCCCAAATCCCACCGGTCGCACCCAACTGCAACCGCGCCTACCTCCCAGACGGCGCCCCAACTGCTCCTGCCACCCCAACTGCAGCAGGTCGTAACTCCAATCTTCGGCCGGCTTCCAATTCCACGGCCAGGAGTAGCCATATCGTGCCGAATCCCAGCGAAACCAGCGACACCCGACTCAGGCGGTGCCCAGCAGGAGCTCTGAAGAATACTTCAACCTTGGATCAAGCTACTGGTCTCTTTTCCTTGATCTGACGCCCATAAGCTGCCCAACCGCCTCTGCTCCGGTTCTTCTCTTGCAACGTCCATTGTTCTTCTTCTTCAGTTTTAATCTCGTTGCTTCTGTCCATTGATCGGAAGCGTGGGAAAAGGTACTGCTACTAAAACTGCATCTTTTTTCTGTGCTACTTGTTTTATTATTCTCTTGCAACTGTTGTGCTTGCTTGTTGTTATGATGTTTGATTCAATCATGTGTTGGTCATTTAGTTTTAGGTAACGATTCCAATGTGCATCCTTCTTCATGTGTATCCCAGATTTGAGTTCACTGTAATGTACTGTTCACTTCCAATGCTTTCTTATTTCTTCACATGTGTATCCCAATAGTTTACTGTAATCTGTTAATTACTGCCAGTGTTTGCTTCTTTCTTCATTTGCGTATCCAAATTTTGAGTTTCCTATAACGTATCTCCTCTTTACATAAAATATCCATATAAATTAAATCTCAAACCTTATAGCCTTCATTCGGAACTCACATTGTGATGTTTGATAAATGGGTAATATTACTATGGACTGAGAATGGGTTGATGTTTAAAAATAGACATGTAGTAAGCTAAGTGTAATGATTTATTAAAATTATATGGGTCAAATGGAATATGTAAGAGTCTAGTCACCACTTAATTTTGTTTTTGGTTGTAAGTATAATATAGCCTGGTGTTTTTGCATTTTGCAGAGGCACACTAAGTCATTGTCAACATCTCAGATCTGGTTGAGAAGTCTAGGCAGAAGCCTCAAGAACGAATGAGTGTTCTTAGTAATGTGGGTTCCTCCTAAAACAACAATTAGATATATTATATGTCTTTTTTCCTTTACCCCCTCCATCTAAAATAATACCCTTTCTGTAACATGTGGTTGTGATGTATGACCTAAAAGCCAATAATTATGGTAATGATCCTCTGGTAAGTGCAGCTCTGTACTTAGAGATTAATTAAATGCCGACTGCCCATGGCTCCCATGGGACACATCCATTCCTAATATAATAGTTGGCACTTTGGAGATCTTTGGCATGGATGGAGGATGCTCAGCTGTGGTGAACTTCTCTGCATCTTCCATCCATGCCAAAGATCTCCTAAGAGCCAACTATTATATTAGGAATGGATGTGTGCCATGGGAGCCCTGGGCAGTCGGCCTTTAATTAATCTCCAGGTACAGAGCTGCACTTAGCAGAGGATCATTATCATAGTTATTGGCTTTTAGGGCCTGCATCACAACCACATGTTAAAGAAAGGGAATTATTTTAGATGGAGGGGGAAAACGAAAAAAGACAAATATACAAATGTTGTTTTAACAACAAAGGGATCAAGGAGGAACCCACATTACTAAGAACACCCATTCGTTCTTGAGGCTTCTGGCTAGACTTCTCAACCAGAGCAGACCTTTTGTTGAATGCATGTCTGAAGCTTTCCGTGGTCATGACAGACATTCTATTGATGCTAAGCGTGCACAAAGATGGTATGCTACTAACTTATAATGATACATATCATACAAGTGAACCAGAAGTTACATTCATTTCACGCCCATGCTTTAGTGCTTCTATGCCCATCATTTGATTTTTAAAGATACCAAACTTATTTACATATCATTTCAGTTTCCATTGGAGACTAGAACTTTGTAATTCTACTATGTCCGCCAATCAAAAATTCTGGTCCTCTTCCTTTTCACTTCCTACTTCTATCTGTGATGAAGTGGAAATAATTATTATAAATTTCTTGTGGGGATAGTGTGAAGGCAAGAATGATATCCATCTTATTAAGTGGGATGATGTAACCATCTTCTTAAGGTAGTCTATGGATCAAATTGATCCATGAGAAATACCTTCTTAAGGATTCCATCTAAAATATTGATATCTATGGTCAACTTTCTTGGTATTTATTGTACTCCCAGGTTGGAGGCTATTGCTACTCATCTCTGTATCCAAATTTCCATTTTTCGGAAGTGGGTATTTTCCTCTTTTGATATCTAGCAGCTATCAATGAAAGTAATCTTTTTAGATGGGATAGACACTTCTACAATGTTTCTCTTGGGAGGAAACTTCTTTTCTTCTGTAGTGGTTGGTATATATGAACTGTTTTCTTCTGCTAATCTATTGTTCTGCTGGTTTACAGTCTCCTACTATCATAATTTGAGTGTTGTGTTATTAACAAGATACCAAACAATGAAATTGTCCCTGTTGTCCTGGTCTGCATGTCATATGTTCTATCTTGGTTGGTGTTAAGTCTTATGCAGCTGACTTATTTTAAGTATTTCAGTAAATAATTTAATGAGATGTTATACATGATATCATATAATTATATGTTTAAGTATTTCAGCTGACTTATAGGGACAGTTAGATATTTGTCTCATAATGCTTGTTATAAGTAATAACAATATGTTGATATCAGATCTAAGAAGAAATAGACTGTCAATGCCTTTATGCATAGAGATCTGCTACAATATTGAGATTCTATGGGATATGTTGGACATAACCCATAGCATCAGGACCACACACAACTTTGAATCTCCTTTGGTAGAGTCTAAATAGCCATGCGTCAAAATACTCCTTTGTAGTAGAGAGATCGCCTAGTTTGAGAAGAGAAGCAGTGTATCTAGTCTGACAGTATAAGTAGCCTCTGTAATCGAGTATATGTTGAGACATGTGAGAAAAAGTTAATGGATGGATCTGTGAACTATTATTGATTAGGTGGGTACCTATGCTATTGCAGTTCTTGAAGGATTTTTCTTGAAGGATGTTTCTTCTGCCTCTTTTTTTGCTTCTTGTATATTGATAGACTTCATGTATGTCTTCTCCCTTCCCTCCCCTTTTCTCTTTTTCCTTTTTCATGTTGTATATTCGACCCCCTTTTGCTGCAATTGTTGCAAAAAAATCAGTCCTTTTATACTACTGTTTCTTTGATTTTTTTCTATTTCCTCTTGTGTCTCCTATTCTAGCTTCTTTTCTTTTCTTTTTTTGCAATTTCTCCTTCATTTCCTGTTCCTGCTATTGCATCTTAATTTTTGTTACTTCTATGTCCCCTCTTATTGCTACTTTTTCTTACTTATTCTTGCTCCTACATGACTACATCTCCTACATGACTACATCTCAAACAGTTGTTCCTCTACTTATTATATATTTTTCTTCATGTAGATGGATTTTCTAATAGATCGGAGTTGGATGTATATTGGGAACAGAGTGCGCAGTGATGTATTCAAGGAAGGGTTACGAAAGTTCATTGAGTTTTCTCTTATCCATCAGAGACCAACTAGACAGGGGAAATTAATATGTCCTTGCAAGGTATGTTTGAACAGATACCTTAAAACAGAGGAGGAGGTATTCTCACATGTATTACAAAAAGGATTTGTGCATAGCTATGATGTTTGGACGTTTCATGGGGAGGTGATTGGTAGGTGCAATCCTGTTGTGGCACCAAACATGCCTAGCACCGACAATATGCATCAGATGTTGGAGGATTTGTTTGGTATGGGTGACACAACAAATGACCACTCTACTGAAGCTACAGAGAAACCTGCAAATGTAGATGCACAAAGATTTTACAAGCTACTAAAAGAGGCAGATCAACCACTCTATAGAGGTTGCACAAGTCATTCTAAGCTATCGTATTTGGTTGCCTTGCTATTTCTGAAGGAGGAATCTGGATGGTCCAACGATTCTTTCACAAAGTTGTTACAGTTGATTGTTTCAGGATTTCCGGAAGAAAATTGTCTATTCCCGGAGACGTACTATGAAGCAAATGCGATCATGAAGGATTTACGACTTGATCATTCTACTATAGACGTATGTACAAATAATTGCATGCTTTTTTGCAAAGATGCAGCTTCAAAAGAAAATTGTGATACTTGTGGTGCTTCAAGATGGAATGAAAAGCAATACAAAACATTGGGAAAGAAGGTAGCTGCTAAGTTCATGTATCACTTCCCTTTGATACCTCAGTTAGAGAGGCTCTATATGTCTTCATCTATTGCTAAAGACATGATTTGGCCATCAGAAGTAAGAGGCAAGGATGGTTGTATTCATCATCCTTCAGACACACCAGAATGGTTGTCTATTGATGCCAGGTATCCAGACTTTGCTGCTGAACCACGCAATGTTAGATTGACATTAGAAACAGATGGATTTAATGCATTTGGAAATATGAGTGCATCACATAGCATCTGGCCTGTGTTGGTGACACCTCTCAATCTTCCACCTTGGCTTCTTATGAAAGAACAATTTATTATGATGTCCCTATTAATCCCAGGTCCACATATGGTTGGCAATGACCTTGATGTATACTTGGAGCCATTAATTGAGGAGTTGCAACTACTTTGGGAGCTTGGAGTCAAAGTTTATGATGCATATAGAAAAAGGAACTTCACTATGTGGGAAATGATTTTATGGACCATTAACGATTTCCCAGCATATGGTGACTTATCTGGTTGGAGCACTAAAGGTAAGAAAGATTTGGGATGTCCTTGTTGTAATGTTGAGACTGTATCAAAATGGTCACAGTATGGGAAAAAGCAATGCTATGGTTTCCATCGACATTTTCTTCCAATGAATCATCCGTATAGACATGATAGGAAAAATTTTGATGGTGAAAAAGATTTTCGACTTCCACCTAAGCCACTATCTGGAGAAGATATACTGAGGCAATTTGATGGGTATGAAAATATCACATTTGGAAAAATGAATAAGCGCAAGAGGCTTGGAGATCAAATTCAACCATTACCTCCTGGTTGGAATAAGATATGCATCTTTTTTCAGCTACCTTATTGGAAGTATTTATCTGTTAGACATAATCTGGATGTGATGCACATAGAAAAGAATGTGTGCGAGAATATTTTAAACACATTATTGGGTGATTCTAAGAAAAGTAAAGACAACTTACAAGCTCGTCAAGATTTGAAAAAAATGCACATTCGAAGAGATTTATGGCCAGTAGATGCAGGTGACCGCTATTACTTGCCTCCAGCATCTTACACCATGACTAATGTGCAGAAAGATAAGTTCCTATCTGTGTTAGAAAAGTTGAAAGTTCCTGATGGCTATTCTTCTAACATATCTAGGTGTGTTAGCAAATCTGATAGAAAACTTGTTGGGATGAAAAGTCATGATTGTCATGTTCTTATGCATCAACTTCTACCTGTTACCTTGAGACATTGCATAAGCTTAGATGTGTACAAGCCTATTGCTAATTTGTGCTCATTTTTCAACAAGCTTTGCTCTAACATTATTGATGTGGAGGAATTCAAAGAATTGGAACAAGAAATTGCTGTCACTCTTTGCCAGTTGGAGAGAATCTTCCCTCCTTCTTTCTTCACCATCATGATGCATTTGCCCATTCATTTAGCTTATGAAGCCAGGCAAGCCAGATCTGTCCGAACTAGGTGGATGTACCCAATAGAGAGATACTTGAAGAAATTGAAGAAGTATGTAAGAAACAAAGCTAAACCGGCTGGTTGTATTGCTAGTTGCTATTTAGCTGAAGAAAGTTTGACATTTTGTGGTAGGTACTTGCATAATTTTGAGACAAAACTGATCCACACTCCTCATAATGTTGATGGATCTCCAATTAGAGTTGGAGTGTCAAGAAATTTCGACATCCACACTTTGGAACAAGCCCATCGTTATGTCCTTTTCAATAAAGAGGAATTGGATGTTTATAGAAGGTAAGATATAATTACGTCCTAAAATTCTTGCTGATATTTGTATATATGTTGTACATTAATTTAGACACTTCTTATAAAGCAGTGAACACATGTGTATTCTTCAAGATATGGAACCCAACATTGCCCCACGGACCCTAGAAACAAAACATGCAAAGGAGTTCTCTAAGTGGTTGAAAGAGCATGTAAGTCTCAAACATAAATATTGTTGTCACTCTTAATGTTCAAGTTAGTGTAGATTACATTAATGTTTTACTTTTTTATGAAGGTAATGCAAATGCGAGAGATTAGGCCGAACAGTATTAGCGATGATTTGAGATGGTTATCCCAAGGCCCTTGTGCTGAGGGAATGTCTTATGAAGGATTTCCGGTCAATGGATATCGTTTCTGTTCAAAGCCCATTGAAAGTACATGTACTACACAAAATAGTGGAGTGTATTTGTGTGCTGACACTTCAAGTTATTCAAGTGGTAGAGATCGAAATCCTATAAATGCTGAAGTCACGTACTATGGCTACTTAGAGGAGGTTATTGAGCTAACTTATGGTCCAGGAATCAAAGTTCTGTTATTCAGATGTTCTTGGTATGATGAAAACACTTCTAACGGGTTGCGAATTGATGAGTATGGGTTCACACAAATCAACACTTCAAGGATAAAAAAAGGAGGAACTGTTTATCCTGGCTTCTCAAGCATTGCAATGCTTTTATGTGAAGGATCCTAATGATGATGATTGGTGCACAGTGCTAAAGCATCCTCCTAAAGATTATTCTGAAGTACCTCTTATTGAGAATTGTTTGACTGGTTTACAATTTGATGGTGGTGTAACTAGTGATGTGTCTTGGACAAGGAGTGACACCGAGGGATCTTTTGTTGATAGAACTAAAAAAAAGAATGATGGGGCTAATGTTTAGTTCATTAATATGTCTGTTTTGTTTGCAAGTCTAGAATAATTTACTTGGGGAATATGTTGTATTGCATTTTTTTTGGCAAACTATTACTATATAGCATATTCTTTGCAATTTATTTAGTCTTGTTTCATATACCAGCAAGTAGGACATCATTATTCGTTTTTGGGATATGAAACCAAGGTACTCTACAAGTTATATGTTTTTCAAATGCTGAATATTCATATGTTGGTGTCTCATATTCTCCGCAATTTATTTGTTTTTCAAATGTAGCTACTACTTTTGTTACTGACATTTCTGCACTAATAATCTAATTTTTTTTCCTTGTCAATTGAAGGATGGCAGGAAGAAGATTCACTAGATCTAGTTGTAACAACACACCCAGTCAACCTATTGCTGTCCCTCCATCCACAATTGAAGAAAATTGTGAGGATGAACCTACTCTACTGTCCAACAATATTGAAAATGATGTAATAGTTGAAGAAAATGTTGAGGATGAACAGGAGAATAGGAAGTATGGACGTGGGCCTGCAAGTGAGCAAAGCCTACTTCCTAAGCAAGGGCAGCCACGTCACAAGGTCCAATGGGATGATGAAGGAAATGCTATTGGGGAGAATGGTGCCAAATTGAATCGTTATTGTCATATGCTAGCAAGGAAACCACACATATGACATCTAGACTTGAAGTGGAACGAACAACCAGAACAAGCTTTTGCAGATAGAAAATCATTTATTGAGGTAATCTTTTTCATAAAAAGACCAACAAATTGTATGATTGTTATATCTAAAGTAATATTTTCTATGTTTTTGTAGAAATACTTTGATTTAGGCAGTCACCCTAATGAATGGAATCACATTGATGAACACATTAGCAAAGGGATATCAGTGTGGAGGGCACGTGTAAAGAAAGATTACTATGAAAAGTACAAGATTGAACCAGAATTGATGATGAAGAAAGTTGAGAAAAATGCTTCCATAGATATGGACCAGTTTAAAAATCTTGTTAAAGAATGGGGAACCGAGAAGTCTAAGGTACAATGGTTTCATATAACTTTTTTTTAATCAATAAGCGCGTTTCTCTTTCATTACTCACAAAATTTACAAAGGGGAGCAAAGCTCAATACATCTATAAAGATAGATATCAAAAGTCAAAAAGAAGGATGCAATTTATCTATGCAAACTTCTATAATCAGTATTTATGCAATGCCACACACTGGTTTGCTCCTACTATCTTCAAAAACACATCTGTTTCTATGTATCCATATGTGATAAATGATAAGAGTAGCAAGAAGAGCTTCATTTCTATTCTTTAGAGATATCTATCTCTTATATTGAGGATGTTCTTCCACATCCAGCTATTGGCTTTCTTATATTGAGGATGGTTTCATATAACTTGCATGTATACCTATCTACTTTTTCTAATTATATGTTTCTTATGGTTTAGAAAATTTCCGAGATCAACAAGGCAAACAGAGCAAAAAAAGTGATGGATCATACCACAGGATCAAAGCCATGGAGTTGTTATCGGGCAGAAATGGTATTAATAATGGACACTTGTCTTTCTTAGTAGGAGTTGAACATATAACATGGACAATTATTATGTTATCTATCATGTGTAGGTCAGTGAAGATCAACCCGTTGTGCCTCTTAACAAATTTTTGGAGAAAGTTTACGACAAAAGCCCACAAGTGGTTAAAAAATGGATATTTGCTTTCCTATGATGTCTGCAAAGCTACATATGCTTAGATATCTCAATTTAAGCTTTCCTTTTATGATGCTTTCAAATTACAGCTTGAAATCTCTGATATCATGGAAAACCAAGTAGCAAACCAAGAAGAAATAGATCCTAGATGTGTTGATAATCTAACACGTGCTGCTTATTTGCAAGTTTTAAATCCTTCCAAAAAGGCTAGGATCCGAGGTGTTGGAATTGGGCACAAAGAGATAGGACATAGGGGAAAAGCTGCCCGTATAAGATATGAAATGCTTCTTGAGGAAAGCAATGCAAAGGATGTATGTTGGAAATAATCTAAACTTGAACTATTAGTTACAACTAGTCTATTAGATTGATGTTTGTAATTTGTTTTCTATTTCAGGATAAACTTAAGGAACTTGAAGAAATAGTAAATGGATTGAAGAACTCCGTCTCCCAATTAATGACTTGGTATAATCAATCACAGGTAACTCAGATTCAGTTGTCTATGTCAATGTAATATATAATTTTTTTTTGACATTGTTGATGTATTTGTTATAGGATGGCAGTATTAATGTTGATTGTGCAGCTGCATACCCCAATCAGAATACTACAAGTGTCTTACACATGCAAAGTGGCACAAATAGGTCGGATGTGGGTTCTTTTCACATACAAGACAATACAAGTAATGGTGCAGATGTAGGCATGTTTCCCAGCCAAAATAATTCAAGCGGGGATGGCTTAGGAAGACTTTCTAGACCAAGAAATTCAAGGGAGACTGGAGTAGGCATGCTTTCCATACAAGGCAATTCAAGGGAGAATGGAGTAGGCAGACTTTCCATACAAGCCAATTCAAGGGAGAATGGAGTAGGCAGGCTTTCCATACAAGGCAATGGACATCCACGGATCTTTCCGCCATAGGTAACTCATTACAGCTATAGATTATTTTCAATATTCATACACATAAGAATATTAACATGTACACTTTATTAAAGGCTGCAGTTGAAAGTTGGTCCCCTTCTTCTGGTAATAATCGACAAAGTTATCCTGAAATGCAGAACACACCAACCACATCTTCATCGGTGTCTTTCACACCAAGAAATCAGCGTTTAAATCCTGTAAGTAATTCATTTCAGCTTATCTACATGAAGTGGGCGTTTAAGGCGTTTTAGGCCCAAATTATGCAATTTAAAGGCTAACTAGCATGAATCGAGTCTAGATTTGGTCAAATTAGATCACCTTCAGTCATTGCATGGTTGATATAGGTATGATTTAGAGTAAATTAGGTCAAATTTTGGCAAATTAGGTCTGGTCTGAGGAAAATCAGGTCTGATTTGGGGAAATGAGGATTGATTTGGGCCAAATTGGTATGTCCTCATAGCGCTGTTTGTTAAGTTTTTTCTACTTTTTCATATTTTTATTGTTCTTGCTTCTTTCTCTTTTCTTTTTTTATCCATTCTCCTGCATCTTATTCCTGAGTCCTGCTGCTATGTTTTTTCTGAGTTATTCATCCTATATTCCCTCCTACTACTATGCAAGCATGTGCATATTTTCTTTTTCAAATTTGTCCTATACATCCTGCTACAAAATCTACTACTACTATTTACATATCTAATTTTCTTTTTCTGATTTCTTCTTCCTAAATCTCCTCTCTTAGCCACTGTTGTTTGCATGTTTCCATTTATTTTCACTGACCTGTTCCTTCCTCTATATTTTCTAATTCAGCACCTGCTACTGCTGTTTTTTATTTTGTTTTTTTGATTCTTCCTCTTTCAATCTCCTTTTACTGCCCTTGGTTTGTCTTATTCTGACTTCTTCCTACAGAACTTCTACCATTTGCATGCTCTTTTTATCCCATTTTCTCTCACCAATTCGTACTTGTCTTCCTCTTACTGTTGTTTCATTTTCTTCATGTTAATTTTGTTGTCCCTGATTCTCCTATAGTTATCAATTCAAATTAAAGATGGCAGTAATTGTGATGATGAATACTGTTATTGCCTACTATTTCTGCTCCAGATGCCCTTGTCCCCTGCTTGTCCCCTTCTTTTGAGTCATTTTCTTAAGGGGCTGTTGATATTAATAACCTTGGGAATGGACACTCTCTGTATGGGCTAACTCTATCTACTTTGTTTTTAACTTTTGGCTGTCCAAGCTGCTCCAAATTGTTGGGAATTGTTCAAAAACATATATTTGTTATTCTTATTATTCTGCGTTGTAATATGGGTCTGAATTGGTTTGTGGCCATATGTGATAATTGATAAGAGTAGCAAGAAGAGCTTCATTTCTGTTCTTTAGCAGGTGTACTTCATTTTTGTTCCAGCAGCAAAGTATTGCTCTTTTAGGTGCTCGACTCTTCCACAACCACTTGGTCCAAGGCAAGACCTCATGTTTAGACCTGCAGACCTCCCAAGCATCTTTTAGAGAGATAGTTTTTAGTTTCCCGAGCACGCAGATATCATCTCCACTTCCCAGCTCAACGCTGCTGTAGATTTTTTGAATCTGCTCAATTCCTCTGATCTCAGGGAGCTTCCACACTCCACACTTCACATCAGTCCCCTTTCCAATGTGGAATTGGACATTATAGAGATATCTATCTCTTATATTGAGGATGTTCTTCCACATCCAGCTATTGGCTTGCTTATATTGAGGATGGTTTCATATAACTTGCATGTATACCTATCTACTTTTTCTAATTATATGTTTCTTATGATTCCTTTTTGTATTTATATTGATAGGGTAGAATTACTTTTAATGATGGATTTCAACGGACAATTCACTCCAAGTAGACCAAAACCAAAATATAAGGGTAAGTTTTTTGTTGTACTATGATTTATGTATTAACTTTAAATTCTATTAATATAATGATTTGTCATTGTTAGGAGAAGAATATTCAAGTACCTAACCGTATGAGGCGTGGCATTGATGAAGAACACAACACCATTTGAAGGAATATGGAGACATTATAGATCTTAAGAGTTTCTAGCATGATATGTTGATTGTCATCAATCTCAAATTTGAAAACCATATGTACTCTTTATTTATATCAACGTTGAGCACGCAATGTATGGATAATATTTTGCTTCAATATCAAAAATTGGTTTGAGGTGATTTAACATTTTTATGTGTCATTTTGGTGTTGAATCTTCTTATGATGTCATGTGAATTAGTATAAAAATATTGCTTGAGGTTATGTATACAAAGTTTTCATTTAAAATTTGATATTCACTATAGTAACAATTAATTAACATTTAATAAATCATTCAATAATCAATAACCAAATCATTTACAGTAGTCCCTCATAAATATATTGATGAAAGTCCAAATTGACCATCAAAATTGCATTCATGAATACCACATGCCCCTCAAAAATATATTCTCCAGGACCATCAAGTCCCTCAAAAATGTATTCATGAAGGCTAAATAGTCCCTCAAAAATTTATTCATGAAGGCTAAATAGTCCCTCAAAAATGTATTTATGAAGCCTAAATAGTCCCTCAAAAATGTATTTATGAAGGCTAAATAGTCCCTCAAAAATATATTTATGAAGGCTAAATAGTCCCTCACAATTGTATTCGTGAGGGCCACTGGTATTTGTCACGTGAGTTCTCTTCATGGACCATTTGTGAGGGCCAGACCCTCAACCGTCCCTATTTCTGAGGGCCTGTAGAGAGGGGTTTGTGACAGGACTCTCCCGTGAATAATGGCCCAGTTTTTTGTAGTGTGAGGAGGACAAAATACCATAAGCAAAGTGTATGATAGCCCAAAAACTATTTAAGACAATACATGACTAGTTGTTGTTCCCTCCTTTGTTGGTGCTATCATGCACAATCACAAAACAAAATCCAATTCATTATGAATTAAGTTAGAATACCATATAAAACAACTACTTAGTAAGCCTACAATAAAATACATAATGACAAAATATTAAGTACATGATGATTAATATCTCATTACATGATCTAAATGACATATGAAAATCATGTAAAGTGATGATGTAGTAAGACTACTTTGAAATAAAGAATGGTCAAGAAAAATGGCTATAGGTGTTGCATTTCCAATGAACAAAAAAATAATTTATCATGAATGTCGATACTTAGACATTTATTAACCATCAATATAGTTGTATACTTTATCAATGGCATCAAGAATTGTTGTGTGAGCACACACTTACTTAATTTTGTTAAAATAATGTTCTAGATGATATTTTGATGACTAATTAATAAGTTCAGATCATTTAAAGACCGTGTACATGGAAATTTTGGTTGCTAAATATGAAACTTATATACTTAGTGTGTGATATAATATGTGACAATAAGGTAAAAATCTTTTCTACATATTTTCTAAGTACGCAATATCATAATTTCTGTTGTCAAGAACAAATTGTAGTTGTACATATGAAATGATACCCTTCTCATAATTTTGACCTTTGACCAAAATATTTTATAGAGAGGAGATACTTATCAATACCAATTTTGAATATCTCAATTTTTTGTTTTATTTTAGGAGATGTACCTTAAAGGAATATGATACTTGGATTGATTATTGACACTGGAATATATTAATATTCTCTATGCTCACACATAATTATAGATGGAAGTAATGACAATGTACATATTTTTGATAACAAGAAAAAGGGTACAATTACATGATAGGTAATGCAAATTTATTATTAGTAAGGTCTTACAAAGCAATCACTACAAGAGGGATATGAAGAACGGAAATCCTAAACCCACTTAAATTTATTGTTAGTCATTAGGCACTTAGTTTTATCCATATCAGAAATAACAAGAAGAGTTTTGCTTTGATTCACAAAAAAATTGAAGAAGCTAGTTGTGAAAATTATGATTATGTAATTTTGTTTAATACCACTTTTTGCTCTTCCAAAAGTGTGTTGCTACATTTTTTTAGTTTTTAAACTTAACATTGTATAATGCATGAAAAAGAAATGAGAGCATAATTTTGAAACTTGATAAAAGTTACATATAAAAGTAATGGAAGACTGTGCACATATTTAAACAATAAGAGAATCTATATCGAAATAAGAAGAAACTCTTAATTTATGTTCATACCAATACACCATTCTTTTTAAAAAGCTCATGCATTGCCTTAGAAAATTCTTTGGTTCATCTCCTTATTAATATGATTGAGAATTATTATAAAGATCATGTTATCTTTTTTCCCTTTCAATTAGAAGATTCCTTGAACTGAGAGAGGAGCATGGATGAATATACCTATATTTACATAACAATACCTAGACCGTTCCTACAAAAGCACTTATGATAACACATGTACACATATTCAACTTAAACCTTAAAAATAATGCAATAGTGGGAATCAGATCCCCCTAATGTGTATATGATCATGAGTCAACACCTTAGAGTTCCAAAACCAATCCAAGTTGCCACCCAAAAATATCTGATCTTCTATTCTTCCTTTCCATCATACATTATCACATTATTATCAATTTCACAACATTTTATCAATGGTTTAATGGTACCTAAGATCATGTTATGATTCATAAATTTACACCATTCTAACATATATCTGAGAAACTTGAAAATTTACTTTTTCCAAGCTTAAGGTATCACTACTATCCAGAATATGCTAAGAAATTGAGTCGACTTTGTCTAGGTGGGATTTCCAGTGCCTCTGGAGTCCTCGAAAACCGACTAGCGTTGCGAAGGAAATTTTTGTTAACCTCTAGGTAGTGATCCTTTTAGACACAATTTCCCTCAGGTAATTCCCTAATAATTACCTTAGGCTCTAAGGAAGGCTGAAAATGTCTAAGCATTAAGGGTTAAATTTTAAATTTAGGCCAATTGAGGTGGATGAGAAGGCAAGGGCCATTATTTACTTTCTAAAATCTAGTTTAGAAAATTACCAATAGTAATCCACCATTTCATTGCGTGTAAGGGTTTGATAAAAAATGAAATATATCTTTCCTCAAAAGAGTTTCATGATGATTCAAGGGAAAATGCTATGTAGAAAAGGATGTGTTTGTGATAACCTTATTTCTTTTTTCTACTCTATTATACTCATTCTCTATCTCAAGTGATCTTTTTACTCATCTTGACATTGATTACATATTTTAAGTGTGGTGACACTTCAACTTGGTCACATCCATGATAGTTTTTACTAAATGTGACATTGAATTGTATATTAAATTATGCACCCTTCCTTAACATGTAACCATTTGTTTAGTGTAACTAAACCTCATTAGTATGATATTTGGTTATATAATGAGTATCAAACTATAGGGCTCTCAATTATCTTTCTAATGGTTCAATAATCATCTCAATTGGACACTCGTAGCTCAACTTATGAGATTTCAAATATCTCCTTATTCAAATTTGATTTAATTCCGACTTTAATAGTTTTGCTGCTTTAGACCGGCCTATTTGGGGACCAAGTGGAGGCACATGGACCAACCACCACCCCTCCTTTATCTGAACCCTAAATTCTTCTAAACGTGGCCGTTGAACTAAATATTTGAGATTCAATGGCCAGAAAGTCGTCACCCCTACCTTCATATAAGGGCTGGTGGAGGTGGCATTGCCACCACCTACCACCATTTTGGCTTCATAAATACACTGTGTTCTCGACACCTTGGACAAACTAAGAACCCCATTAATTTCCCCTTTCTCTCCCCTTTCTTTTCCCTCTCGTTTCCCACCTCTTTTGCTTCTTTCATGCCCAACAACTTCCTACTTGTCTCCCTTGCTTCTCACGGGCGCCGCCATGATGACGAGTTGGGCATTTTCTCTCCCGACCCTCTTGGGTTGGTTTAAGGTCTCCATTGACCCTACTTGGTCTCATTGTGTTCGGCTGGCCTCTTCCCTTAATTTCATAGGCCATAGAGCTCGATGAACCCCTTGCTCTGGACACGGCACAGCCGCACCTAGAGCTCGTGCTCGAAGAGACACAGTGTGAGGGTGATGACACCTAGGCCATTGATTGTGGGGACCATGATGATCAGGTCAAGTTTGACCTTGGATCTAGCCAATAGTGTGTGATGGGCGAACTGCACCCAGCGGTGCCGCATGATGTGAGCGAGCATGTACTGTGATCGACTTGCAGGATAGACAACCGATGGCCAACAGTGACTTCAAGTCGACCCCCATCATGACCAGTGATGGTGGGTGGTGTGGAATCCACCCACAATTGAGGTTATTACATATACTTGCCCCTACTATTGGATCATGGATCCACAGTCCACTTCCATCATCAAATAATATGGTAACATTCCCGACCTTTTCCTATGTTTGAATGAAAAGTTTATAAAAATGATAACTTCTCCATGTGTAGGCCAAATCCTTTAAAATTGTATATCAAATTCATCCCATCAATGAGACCTACATAATAGACTAGGTTGCAAACACTAATTAAATCTTTTACTCCTCCATTTTCCCCAAAAGGCGTAACCTTTGATCATATGAATGAAATAATGCATGATTATGAAAAATATTGAACATTTGATGCACTCCTACTGTCATATTCATAAATTTAGTAACTTTTGTGCAACTTTGAACTAAATGAGGGTTCTAATAACTTCTATTTCTCATAAATGACCCTTGATGCACATATATGGCCAGTATTTGGGACTAATGATGTTTTTGCCCTAAAGTGCTAACCTTGCTTCCTATGATACAAAATTCTTGATCAACCTTGAAATCAATAATCTATGTCCCTCCTTGACACTAATAACAGACCCCAATCCCTTTCTTGCTATGTTTATCCACAAGGCTTATGATGCTTTGAATATGAACCCTTTATGTTGATGCTTGGATATGCTTGATTCAAATGTTAAGTTTGAACTGCCTTGTGCATCACACTCCTTCCTGTCCTTGAAACTAGTATTGACATGATGTTGTAAGACCCTATGACTGACTACCCATGTTTGGATATGGTAGTGGAGGTGACCATAAGTTCACTAGTGATGACCTAGTGGAACACTTATGTATTTCTTGTTTGTCTTCCTTGTGCCCCAATCTTGATGCAATTTAATTGTTATTCTCTCACCTCTCAATCCTATTTGCTTCTCATATTATTGATCCATATGACGTGGATGTCCCACTTAGGTCATATGTTGGACCCTAGTGTTATACATGTTATATATTGGATATTGAATGCATATTGATGATGTCTAATTGACGATAAAAAGTAAGATGAATGCATGGAAATCTAAACTTCTCTCTATGGTGGGCAGAGTGGAGTTAACTATTTCTACTTTGGCTTCTTATCACATTTTCTAGACTGCTACTTTTCCCCTTCCCAAGGTGGTTATTGATGATATTGATAAATACATCAATCACTTTATCTGGGGCGATAAACCTAAGGCAAAAAAAGTACACATGATTGCTTGGAGTACTGTCTGTAGACCTAAATCTAAAGGTGGTCTTGGTATAAGAAGGATTGAAGATTGGTCTAAAGCTGGCTTGCTGAAGAATCTGTGGGATATTGCTAGAAGCAAACCCTCTCTTTGGGTCAAATGGATCCATGGGAAATACTTATACGAACATTCTATTTGGTCAGTGGGTCCTACTCCCAACTGCTCGTGGTTGTGGAAGAAGTTACTTAGTAATAAGGATCTCCTTCCTAAGCATGCTGATTTTAATATTGGTGATGGAAACTCTCTTCTTCTCTGGATTGACCCACGGTGTCTTGGCAATACTACTCTCCTTAGTAAAGTTAATAAACAACTTCTTTTCAAATTCAGTCAGGGCAAGTTCTGCAAAGTCAGCTCTTGTATTGACAATTATTCCTGGTGTTTTCCTAACAATATAAGAGGTGGTCATGAGGTCCTGAATTTTCTGAACTCTATAGCCAAACCTATCGTGGGAGTTGCTGATAGTTTTACTTGTAATGGTAAAAATACTCTGTCCTGCGGTGAATTCTGGGATGTCTGTAGAAACAAGAATCCTCCTGCTATTTGGAGTACTTGGATTTGGGATTCTCTCATTCCTAGACGATGGTCTCTTTTCCTCTGGAAAGCCTTCCACAACAGACTTTTCACTGATGACATCAGATACAAAATTTGGGTTTTTTGTGGCTTCTCGTTGCTCTCTCTGTGGCTGGAAAACTGAAACCTGAGATCACTTATTTTTCTTTTGTGACTTCTCCAAGCAGCTCTAGGATAGAGTGTATACTGTCCATCTGTGTTTTTCTTGCTTTGCATCTATGGATCGTCTTCTAGACATCAAAGAGAAAGACCTGAAGATAATGACCTGCTGCACTCTTTATGAAATCTAGATCGAAAGGAATAACTATATTTTCCTCAGTTATAGGAGGAAAATAACTATGATTTGGGATCACCTTTTTTTTATTCCAACTTTTTATGTATATAGTTTTTCTTCCTTCTGTACAGTTAGATAGGTCTTTCTTTTGCTGTGTACAGTTACAAACTCTTTTAGCAATAAATAAAGCAACACGCTGGGTTCACAAAAAAAAGTGATATATAAATTTATTTTTCTTGTTCATAGTTAGGTGTTTCTTAAGATCTAGATGGTCAAAGTTAAGATAAAAATCTTTGAATCAGGTACATGCTTGAATAGTTATATTACTATGGCTTTCTTTCTTGAATTGTGATACATATGTATACTTGTTTACTTGCTCAAATATTGCCATGTAGTATTCTAGTATTGTAGTCAGACCCATTTAGTAGTTTGAGAACATTAAGGTGACACTTTGCTATTATGCTTTAATTACAAATTGGTTTGTAGATTTGGTTGATGAACATGTGATACTTGGGTTCTAAGAATATTTGAGAAAGGTATTGGTTAATTATGCATACTTTCTCAAATAAACTTTTGAAGTGTGCGGATGATTTCTCAATGCTTAAAAACATTTCCTACTTGGATGTTTATTTAATTCATATACAAGATAATAGGCTATGTGTATCATATATATATATATTAGTTTCATGAACCCAATATGCAATCTCTAAGGGGTAGTTGAAGGAGATAATACTTCCATTCAACTAATGATAGACATTAAGAAATTGGTTACATTAATGATATGTTGTGAACAACTCTATTGTTTGATAGTCACCTTCAATCAATCTTGAATCCAACCCTATAATCCATTTAAGGAGTAAGGGATTTGTGTATCGAAAATGATAGTGTAACTATGGTTTATTAAGTAATATTGAAGGTATAAAGATCATTTATTTCTTATAATTATTGAATATGGTTGATATAGTTACACATATAATAACAAATTTTTTATTTACCCACATACACAATACAAAAATAAATTAACTCTTTGTTTGATGGTGTTTTAGGTTAAGTAGCATATGTTATCTAAAGATGTGGATATTTAGAAGTTGGAACCAAAAGAATAAATGTCTAAAGAATAATGAAGTATTTAGTTAGATAATTACTATCATGCTATTATTTGCTACCCAAATACTAACTCCAAATGACTATAAAGTCAATGGTGATAGGACCTAGGCATCCATCCCTAGCATGGTATTATCAAAGTGCAAATGCAAAAGTGTAAATCTTAGCATACATGAACAAATTACAAGATAAAGCACCAATCATAATTTCAACATTCAACAAGATATATTAAACAACATTGTTTATTACAACCTTTCAATTACACAGTCAAGAGTACAACTTTTACAAGTATTCTCATGTATACTAGAGATTTTACAACAAGTACACCTGACATAGCTCACTAATCCCATCAACTTCTAGCCATCTCTGAAACTATAAAACATGAAACAAGGCAGGTCAAGCACACGAGGTGCTGAGTACAAGGGTAAAAGATACATATGCATAAGTTTTGCATAATTTGAAAAGAGTTGCAGAAGAATGAACAAGAATAAACAAGTAAATGCTTAGCAAAACGAGAGCCCCTATTTTATGTCATTTTACTCCAATTATACCAACATTATCATGTATAAATAAGGCCTTTGACCAGCATCCCATTGGAAGGATCTGAAAGGGTGCTAAAGATTAGAGAACTCTTTATTTACTTGGTCTACCCTATCTTGACAACTCAAGTAGGATGCATAGCCTTGTGCCCTTACCCCGAGAATACAGGAAGGTGCATAATGTTTCTATAGTGGAGTTTCTAAATTATGTTTGTAAGTTATAAAATAGCGACACGAGAAATATATATATATATATCTATATGTATATATATATCTATATGTATGTATATATGTGTATATATGTGTATGTATGTATATATATATATATATATATATATATATATATATATATATATATATATATATATATATATATATATATATATATATATATATATATATATATATATAAAGGCTCTTCCCCCTCCTTTGCCTTACAACTAGGAAAAAAAACGGATTCGTAGATAAAAACATTTCTTGGCTTTATTTACTAAAATACCATTATGAGTCAAATGCAATGTTACATGTATGCATATTCAAAATAAGAAATGGAAAAGGGTGAGATGAAATGAATTAGTCTCAAAATCGAAACCTAAAACAAAACTATGTACTATTTTCACAAATAAATAAAATGATGGATGTATTGTTACTTTGATAGGCCACTAGATGAGAAACTTTAGTATTTCTTATTTATTTGAATCTACTTTTGCATTTTAGGCCAAAATTAGGTATAAAGCCCACAACCCAACTCAACCCTAACATAATTTTTGGTTTTGCAGGTTTGGGACAATTTGGTTCATTTTGAAAATACATAGATAGTAACCCATGTAAAAAAAATGAATTTGGGTCGGGGCCACTAGGCCATGTCTGATTTTGCCAACCCCAACCACACCAACCCACCAAACAACTCACGCTTGACAATTGAAAATTAAAATACAATTTGGAAAATATATGCTATTTTTGTAATATAAATTTGAAATCTAAACATCGTAACCCATAAGATTCTAAAATTAATTACTACAATCAAGATTATTAAAATAGATGGTAACGTTGAGATGAAATTTTTCATAGGATCACAACAACTCGTTTGAAATAGAAGAGTGAAACTAGAATAATATTTGGGACATTCTACTAAAGTGAAACGTAATATTTATCAAAATAATTATACATCTAGACATGCTTATTGCATGTGCATGATTCTTGGTTAAGAAACAAGGTGTTGAAAATATGAATGTGCTTGATATGCATATGATAAAGTGTATTTGTGTGAAGACAGGGAAACATCACTTGAAAAACTATATAAAGATAAAGTAATTGATGCATATTCCTGGAACGAAACCTAAGGGTTGACTAATCTCATAAAGAGGTGTAAACATAGACTAATAAATGTACCACTTTGAATCAATCTGATGAGAAAAATAGTATTAAAAGAAGAAAATTTTCATTGAAACTGAAATAGGAAGAGATTATGACAAGAAATTTTCAACCTATACATTTAGATGAAAATACGATCAACAATTTAGGGAAATAAAAAAAAAGATTCAATGTAGATGTTCCCAACATGGTTAGGATTTAGGCCTAGATGAGGATGATGGTAATGAGGATGATGATGAAGTGGATGATGATAAGATTATGATCACGATGACCATGATAATGATGACCATTGTGATTATCATGATACCAAGAATGATGATGATGGAGTCATTGTTGAACTCTAAACTTGTGATTATTTCAACTAGTGTTGTTTCTTTAGCTTACAAGGAGTATATAATTAGAGTATCGTGTGTGAATGATGGTATTTGTCACTATGAAATTCTTTGTTTTGGAGTTTATCATATTGTGGTTCTCAAAAGTATAATTCAAAAAGAAAAAAGATTCATGGATTAGTTTTTAGTTATCACAATTATATTTAAAGATTATTTCATGTAGATTGAAAAGAATTTTCAAATTAGTTACCCAAAGAACCTAATTTTCAAAAGCTTATACATTAATAAATTATCAAATAGGAGGCATGCAGTTAATGCTTGTTCCACATATACCTTGCATAGATTGTCTAATCCTTAGATAAAGCGTGCTTTTTATCCATAAAACATCAAATACATGCTAATAATCCCTTCAAAATGAATCATGCTTAAGTTCCATGTGTGGTCCCCTTTCTAATTTTTCAAGGGTTCTATTTTAGAAAAAATTCCAGAAATAATAAATTGGAGTAATATCAATGATTATATTCTTCAACTTGTTAGTTTATCAAACTCTTGGAAGTTTTCACTAATGAAATGAATCAATGACTTTTTTTAAACCTCTAGATCATACAATTTTTCTTTGAAATGATATTGAAATTCATGGGTGTCACTTTGTTTCATGTACATGGAACACAAAATACCTTATTGTATGGTGTTAGGACACATTTTGTTGAAAACGATAGTGAGACAAGTATTAATTTATGACCAAAATATTATAAATAAAAATACATGAACAATAAAGGTTATATCACCGTAAGAATCTACTTTCTAGAATGTGAATACGTTGTTTTCAACTAAGTAGAGAAATAGTTCAATGAAATATCCTATAGAGTTGTCAAACCACTATAGTAAATATAGTTTTGAATAGCCACTGGTAAAAAATTCGTTTGCAGTCAATACAATTGGGACATAAACATTCTAATAAAAGTGAAATTATTAAAAAAATTAAAGGAAAAATACAGAAAATGTCATCAAAAAAGTATAAAAGGTAGATCATTTCATACATAAAAAATTATTAAACACTAGAATTTAAAATTAAAAGAAACAATGTGCAGCAGATTGTGGACCCATACTTCTTGATTGGGATAAAAAATATTCTTCACAACTTTTTCTAATCCACTCTACCATTCTCCCTATGACGTTTTAATCAACCATTAGAGGAGTTTGTTGGGTCAATTGTGACTAGAAGTATTAACACTAGCAATGAAACTATCATTGCATGGTTAATTGGGTGGTGGAGGAGGAGCACACCCTCCTATAAGACCACATCCCCCAATAGACCTCTTAAGTATCACCCACATGGTTTATTCTAATGCCAACAATTAAATTCTCTTAGAAATAAGAAGATAAATGATACAAAAACTCATGCTCAACATTCTTGAATTACAATACCATTTAGGAAATGTGGTTACTTTTGCCATTTTTCTGATAAACCAAGCATCAAATCCCTTTTGATAGTAACACTAATTGCATCAATCAACATTGTTCAAATATATGAAAAAACAAAGAGTTATGTTTTATAGGATCACAATATGATGGTTGAAAGAGATTGCAACTAGAATCATATGTGATTAATATCCTTCTCATAAAAAAATATATTTAATAGTTAGATGATTGGACATACTAGTTGTTAGTGCATGGTATTTGGTGAAATTACATGGTGTTTAAAAAAAATGTTGTTAAAATGTAATGTTAAAAGAAGTAGAGACACAACAAAATAGGTTTGGGAAGTGCTTTTTATGATAAGTTTTGAATCTTTTTATTTTGAAGAGGATATGACCCACAAAAATGTAAATAAAAAAGAAGATTCCATGTAGTCGATATGGTTATTTATATTATTATTATTATTATTATTATTATTATTATACTCTTATCATTAGTAGTTATTGTGACATATACTCAGATGACTAGATATACTAATTGTTAGTGCATGGTGTCTAGTGAAAGTACATCATGTTTATAAAAAGTTGTTGAGATGCATGTGAAAAGAAGTAGAGGCACACCAAAATTGACTTGGGAAGAGCTTATTATAAGCAATTTTGAATATTTTTATCTTGAATAGGATATGAACCACAAAAATGTAAATAAAAAATAAGATTCCATGTAGTTTATCCCTTCTATATTGTATAGTGATTAATTATAATTATTATGTTTATTATTATCATTATTATTAGTAGTACTACTACATTACCATTATTATTAGTTATTATGGCTTAAAAATTGATGACGTTGTCAATGATGAAGACAATGATTTTGATTACAGTGATGACAAAAAATATGACAACAACAACAATGATGATGATGAAGATGGTGGCGGTAGTGGTGGTGGTGGTGAGGGTGATGATGATGATTATGACAATAATGATGATGATGACATTGATGATGATGATGGTGGTGGTGGTGATGATGGCAATGATGATGTTGACAACAAAGAAAATGATGATGGTGGTGGTGGTGGTGGTGATGATGATGATGAAAATGACAACAATGAAGATGATGATGAAGCTACATATTTTACGCTCCATTTGTTCTATTGATATTGGTGTTGGTTTGGTAGGTCAAAAGGTTGGGGAAAATACACTTTAGAGAGGAACATATGTTTATGATGGCATTATGAGTTAGAAGGTGTTGATTTTTTAGTTGAGCATAGTGTGCTTCAAGGGTGGATAAATAACAAGTAAAATAAATAACTTTATATATAATAATTACATTTACTATATAATGTTTATGAAATTCCATTTTCAAAATTTATCATCTCAGGTACCTATAATTCACTTACTCCAATATATGTCAATACATATGAGGAGGAAAATAAATAGTTCACATTCAACTTTTGTGTGATATAGATTGTCCAATCCATCAATAAATCATGCTTGGTTTCAGTAGAACATTAAATAAATGACTAAAACCCTTTTAATGAATGAGAGAAAAGTGTTGCATGTTTCCACCTATATAATGTTTTGATGCTTCAATGTTTTTGCATTCTGTGAGTAGTCAATTGATTTAGTAGTATTGATTATGTGCACTAATGAGGATTTAGCAAATTGAATGAAAATAATCATTATTACAACAACTGAATGGTCTCAAATTTACAAAAAAATTGATCTAATAGTCACCTTTCTATGATTGATATTGAAACTATTGGGGGACTCTATTCTACATACATTGAAGTCAAAATACCTTAGTGAATTGTGAATAGGAAATGTTCTCATGATGGTGATTGTGAGATATGCCTTATTTTGGGAGAAACATAATATATGTTTACAAGGAAAAATGACTTGAAAAATAGAAGTTTATATCATGGAAAGAATCAGTGTTCTGCATGGTGCATAGACCACCTTCAACTCAAGTAGAAAATAGTACTATTTCCTAGCCTATAGAGTTGGTTATATACTATATGAATGACATATTTGAATTGTAACTTGTAACATATTAGTTTCCAGTCAATGCAATTGCGATTAGCAACATTCTAACAATAACAAAATTATTAAAAAATAGAGGAAACATACATAGATGTCATCAACAAAATTGTACAAAAGTAAAATTATTACATCTACAAAACTATCAACATTATAATCATGATATATGCAACAAAATCTAGATTTCAACATTCATTACTCCAACAATCATAATGGGAGAGATGATTAACATTTGTTGTGTAACATCCTCTACAATAAGTAATCATGTAAATACTCACACTCTTGTCAACTAGATTAAAAACACCTATATCCTAGGAAAACGGTCAGAAATAACATTCTCATCAATAAAGTAGATGTAGGGATGGCAATGTGTTATGAAAAAGCATTTATGCAAATAACTACATCACATTTCACATTACATAACAACACTAAATGGTTATGTTGTGGATATGCTTGTAAAATTTTAAAACCATACACCGTTGTGAGGTTATGGTCTAGAGAAAATAACAATGGATAAAAATACATCCCTAAATTATTATACATATATGAAGAAATAATATTCTAGTTAAATTATTTAATTATTATTCTCACACATATTACTAGATCTATACTATTAAATGATATTTTAAAATTAGAAGTTCAGTTCACATGAACAAAAAAATTGGTGTTCTTTTGTTATGTAATATGAACCAGACATTGGTGTTTCACATTTCTATCTTGTTATTTTTATTTATTATGTAGAACTTCTTCATTAAATTCATGTATAATGCAACTATGAGTAATAACCAATTTGTTCTTAGTGTGAGTTAGTGCAACATGATGCGGTTTTGTGTGGTTAACCGTGGTTTTAGGGCGGTGCGGATAAGGTTTCTCATATCAAACACCGCAATGGATATGGTTTAGATATGATGTTTGATTTGTAACTTTGGTAAATTTATGGTTTTTGCATAAACCTCACCATACCGCACCACTACCATCGCTAAGTACATTTAATCACTAGGTAGGTTAGGAATTCACATGCTTGTGAATGTAAATGGGTCTTAGCTTAATAAAAATATTGTAAAGTCATATCCAATCTTCACCTATGTAGTCCTGATTTCATCAAACATAAATATATGAAAGTTAATGGACTTGGGGGTGTGAGTCATTTTGATATCATCTTTATTTGACTCTTCTTTGAATTATTGGATAATTTTGACATCATATTCATTTGACTCTTATTTGAATTATTATATCATTTAGATATCATCTTCAACTAACTCTTCTTTCATTTTTGAATTAGTTCTACATCATCTTCATTTTACTCTTTTACAAATGTTTATGTCTCCATACCAATCAAAGACGACCATCTTTATAAATAACACAAGTTTTTGTTGCACATATCTTTGAATTTGGACAAAAGAAAAAAATGAAGGCAACACATTATGTGAGTGGAAGAAAATATTGGAGTTGAATACAATGTGAGCAATTTAGCTATCACATTCATTGATACATAGAGATGTATTTCACATAATTTAAAAATAGAGATCATAAATGAACCATCATCAATAATTGTCCATGACAAGTCTCCTTGCTATTCACATGCAAGCCCCTCGTAGCAATTACATCCCAGAAAAATATTACATTCCCTTGAAATGTACCTTGTTTAAGTGATGTTGGAGGTTGTTGTATTGAGTTTCCAAGAGATGCTTAGAGATTATTATGATTATGCTTTGATATTACCAAAGTAATGGTCATATTTAGGACCACCAATATTCACAACATTATAGCCCCTGATTTTCCCTTTGTAGTTAGTTATAGCATCTACATGATAGTAAAGAAACATATTAGGGAACAAGTTAGGATGACGTGGTGTTTGTAAGAAGAGCAAGGTGAATCAATTTTCTCTTATTAGTTGTTTGTAGCACTATTCTTATATGGCCGGTGATGGTATTATGTTGTAGATGAAATGCATGAGGGAATCAACCTCAAGGTTTTGGTAAAAAGCATGTGCGTTCTTATCCTAAAAAAATGCACTCGATTTCATGGTTAGATATGATGGAGGGTAGGGAGAGGTGGTTTAAGAGAAAACCAATTGTACTCATATTGGAAATAAATGTTAGTTAATAAACAACATGTGTGAAATGATCAATAGTGTAAGTTACTCAAATCTAGCCATATATATGTAATATCTTTTTTTTGGATAAGGTAAAATATTACTAAACCATAAAATCTACAAAAACGTATAGGAGTCTAACCCACTCCGTATACTTTACAAGGTCACGTCATACCCCACATCAACAAAACCTCAGGTTTGATCCTCAACAAGATCCGCAGGTTAGCCTTACAAAACCAGACCAGACTATATACAATATCATTAAAAAGTTGAAACTTGTCCCTTTACTTTTTCCCATGCAGCCTACCATTTCTCTCCTGCCACACCAGGTATATCAGACTAGACCAAACAAGTCCCACAAACCTTTTCATATGTCTATCCCCTTTCATTCTATTCAAAATCCTGAGCATGGAATCTTGAAGGCTGAGGGGTGGGGTGCCGCCCCACAAGAGCTTGAGAGATCAGTGGGTCCATAGATATTTTGTATACGTACAGTCAAAGTAGATATGCATGCGTGATTCACGTTCGTGTTAGCAGAGAAGACAGACCGGTTCCACAACAGCCCCCCATCTGCTCAACCTATCTTTAGTGGGAAGTCTACCCAAAAGATCACAGTAAGTGCAGAAACTCCACTTGAGACAATGTATCTTGCACCATATCAACTGGTGCCAAGGAACTTGAGGTTGGTTGTGCAAGATCTGCCAAGCTTTACTCCCTGCAACCATCTTCTAGTTCCCCTCCTCTTCCTCATAATGTTGTTTGCAATTGTCCCAAATAATACACATGTTGTGCCAAATTGATTATGTAATATCCCTTATTCTGTTCCCATACTCAATTATGTTATTATCCAATGCCTTCTTCCTCAGTTCAAATTGACATTCAAAATAATTGAAGTCAACTAGCATAATGAATTAATTAATACCCTAAATATTTGGTATTTATGGTAAAATAACTATAATACATTCAATAACAAGACTTAATAAAAAAATATACCAAATAGCATGTTTAACTCAAATTTGACACCCCAAAATTCTCCTAGGGGTATAAGATGAAAGGAATTAAATTTGTATGTAATACGACATTAAGATGAGTAAAAACATTAAACGTATATGTCACATACAAATAATGAAATAAAAAATTAAAATTTTTTCAAAATGTGAAATGAATAAAAAACATGGAGTCATCGCATCCTATTTAGCTTGCATACTAAATTCATATCAATATGACATTGTTTACACTCCCATTTAATTTATTGAACTATAAGTTTAATTTATATTAATGCATCTAAAAACTTTATATTGAAATAATTTCCTTTTCATTTAACCATGTAACCATATTTTCATGTTACTATTTCTCTTCTTCACCGAAAATGATTTCCACAAATTTGTAATTCACGAACTCTCTCCCTCCTCTCTTCCTCTATCATCCTTTCTTATCCTTTGCTCTTATCCCCTCCCTCCTTGATGTGATAAACTCTGCCCCAATCCACAACTACCACACCAGCCTATGTATTATCCTCTACTTCTTCTCCTTTCTTTCATGTAGGTATATAGAACCTAGATATAAAACCATTGAGCTCTACCTCTCAACCTAATTGTGAGTCTAACCTCTTCCTTCACAGCTAGCGTAGCCAAAAACTACTCCATCATTCCCCACCAAAAAGCCAAGGTTGTGTTGTTTGCCCCTAAATAGATGCCAAGCTTCTTGGCCGAGAAGAACCCAATTGCTGAGCAAAACATGAAGCCAATACTTGCAAATGTCGACAAAGCTCATTGTGGTAGCAATGTGATGCACCTCTCCTTGATATAACTTCAATCTCCTTCTCCCTCCTTGCACCATAGCACATGGATCGAGACTTATCCTTCCTTCTAGCAGACCTACATCACATATCTTTGGACAACGCAAGCATCACCAGTCCTCTTATTCTCTTCCATAAAATGTTCTTCTTGTTCCTATTCTCTCATCAACTAATGGAACTCTAGGCACCCTTCCCTATTATCTCACTTTGCACCCCAACCACCAAGAACCCATGGCTTTGTCTATGATGGCTACTACAAAGCAGACCTAGTGCCCAACAATGACCATTGCTAGATCTTAGGACCATTATGTTTCGTCCTCTTCAACTGTAGAATCCAAAGATTTGACCTCCACCTGAGATGACTAGCCATGACGATGACTATTTATCATCTTAGGACCATGTAAAACCTCACAACGCCAAAATCTCTCCACTACCAACTCTTCCTTAATGAGTTGCAACATGCATATTGTGCAACCACCATCTTTAACACCATGATGCAACTTCATCACATCCTTATACAACTAGCATCTCTAGTAATCAGGTGAAAGGTCTCCATACCCCATATGAACTTGCAAACCCACATCTACTACAGATGTATACCCACCATCAACTTGTTCTAAGCTAGATTCATGAACCCCCAATATTGCTTAGGATTCACCACAAACACATGTATTATTGTATATTATGACAACATCAATGTAATGCCCCATTTTTAGAATTGCCATCTAACTAGGGTTTACTTGCATGATTGCATTCTTAGTAGATTGATCATTGATCAAGCTCAATTAGTGATGGTAGTCTAATTGTGATTTGTTAAATCTAAGTCAGAAACTATGAATATAATAATTAGGGTTTGAGAATTGACAACTTTGATTGGCTATATTTGGGTTTTTGTAGCATATGAATACATAATTTGATAAATATAGTAGTCTATCAAATGTGTTTTAGCTTTTTAATTACAACTCTAATTTATTTGAAATTTGGATATGATTTGAATAACTCAAATATATGTGTTCTTGAAAAATATCAAAAATTTGGAATGTTTCATTAATTATACTTTATTACTATAGAGTATTAAATGGATTTTTCTTTGTTTCTAGTGTTATTCTACTAGAATAATGGATTCATGGTTCAGTCTTGGTATATTTTATAATATGTAACGTTCAGTTAATGGTCGAGGGTTTTGACTAAAATTTCATCACACCCAGGTTTAGGGTCTAGAAAAAATGTTACCCAAAATGAACCATACTAAAAGATAGTCAACTCAAACTTAATTGCCACCCCTATATTTTGTTCGTTCTAAGGACAACTTAACATTTGGCATTAGAGTAAACCAAAAGGGTGATACTTACATATGAATATGGACTGAACAATCCAATTATGATTATCTAGTGATCAAAGTTTGTAATTGCACAATAATAATTTGTGATGGTTTCCATAACTATTTTCCATCTTAGTCTCATTTATTTCTTAGTAACTACATGATTTTCCTAGGTTGTTTTAATCCTTCTTTTTCAATTGGACGCTTATAATCTCTCTTTGGTTGGTATAAAATGAATGAAATTGGTTATGTAGAGACTTAAATTGGTATGAATGGAGAATATATTGAAAAAGTAAATGAAAATTAAGGATAGAACTATGTGATTTGAAAAAAATATTTGAAATTAAGAAGATGGCTAATGGTAGTAAAGAAACTAAAATCCTATTTTTTGTTAGTCGACATTTTCAAGAGAAACAAAAAGGTCATAATGAGTACTTTTCTTTATATATATATGCTACTAGTACTTTCCAAAAAACACATGCCAATAGGATTAAAACATTTTCAATATGCTCTTCTCCTTTACTATCTCTTGTACCATATTTTTTGTAGATGTTTTTCCTTTAAATATCATCTTATTGGTATCCATTAAATTACTATTTCATTAGTTACATTCACCCTTATAGAAGAAACTTCATTTACACTCATTCATGTTGGATCAATGGGCTCTAGAAGGAGAGGGTTATTAGACCTTCAAATTACTTCAAGAGATAAAATAGAAAATATGGAATTTGAGTGCAACTAAACATAAACAGCAAGGATGAGAGAGATTGAGTAAGATCAAGAACAAACTATGTATAGTGGTTCCAAACTCCAAACTATGAGAGTGTACATCCACGACCTAGAGAGGTAAACCTCTAGGATTTTGCAACCATTGTACCTTTCTTATATTCCAATAGAAGAGATACAATATGACCTTCCTTTTATAGGGAAAGGATACCTATCCTTCCTTTTAAGGATCAAAGCAACCAGTGACCTTACACGATCTTACTTATCATTAGAGAAAGATTCATCAACCTCTACAAGGGCTTGCCCACTTTTCCTAGACACCTTCACCAATGACCTCTCTTCTTTAAACAAATCCTCCACCTTGAAGGGATTACCCACTCTTCTCTTGGAACTTCGGCCTTCAACTTCAGCTTCACCAAGGGGAAGCTTTCACTAACTTTGCTTGAGAGAAAGGGATTGGAAAAGGGAGATTGAGAGCTTCATAATGAGTATAATGAAGTATCTCTCTCAGAAATAACCTATCTCACTCATATTGATGTTAATGTGTAGTAATAAAGAGAGAGAAAGGGGCTCTTAGTAGACAAATCCACTCACCTATAGATAGGAGCATAAGAAGCAAACTTGTAATGAAGTCCAAAGGTTCCTATTTATAGTTGGGGTGTCCAATAGCCAGTAGATGCACTTAGGAACAAATTATAGCCATTTGGGGTGTTGTAATGTATCTATTTTTGCATTTTGTAAAACTCTGGAGGTTAGAAACACTTTTTATGCACATTCAGTACAATGTAGTTGGTTGAGTTTTGAAAAGTAAACTTGACCGATAGAACTATGCAACAAAGAAAATTTGAGTTTTCAGTCGAGTTTATCCTGGATGAAACTTGGCCAATGGCTTAAATTTGTTTTTCCTGTGCAAGGTGTTGATCAAGTTTATCTTATGGGTGAACTCATCCAACCCTAGTAGTTCCCAAGATGCATCTAGGTTGTCCGTCGAGTTTATCCTAGATGAAACTTGAGCGATAAAAGTCCTTGTGATGAATTATGAAATTGCTATAAAAGTGCTCAAATGTTCATCTCAAGTGCATTTTATATTTTTCTCATCTTAGTTACAAGTCATAGAATAAACACATTTGATTCACAAAATTGTCCTAAGTCATTTATGGCATTTTCCAAAAAAACACATTTGTATTGACTTTGGATTGCATTTGGTCAAGCTAGGGCTTGATTGAATTGATCCTTTTCATATACCTAATGGTTGAAATCAATCTTAAATAGACATATTATATACATATGAATGGAATGGTTAAGTCATAATCAATATACAAACAATATATAAATGTTAGGTCAACACTTCAATGGAGAGTGTCAACGACTCTCATGATTAGGGTGATCTTTGTCATAGGATAGGTGAGAAAAGGCTTGGTAAGTGATTGAAAACATCTACCTTGATGTGATTTTATTCTTATATCTTCTCCCCTCTCCCATATATTCCACTAATAGCAACATTTTTCCACTTCCTTCACATTGTTGTTTTTCGAGGATGTATTTCATAACAATTATTATCCATACTATTAACTCTTTATATCTTTGGATCGCTATTGAGATGCAAAAAGGAGGAAACTTCCTTTATAGTCTCAATGTGTGGACATCATTACAATATTCTCTTAACATAAGTTCCTCATCTGTAGCATATTGACTCATGAATAAATGGACGCCCCATCTCAACACTCTCTCTCACAATGCTCCATGTCATCACCTAGTACTCCAAAAATGGCTTCAACACTTTTTCTTTAACATATCCCTTCCATTATTGTCTGCGCTTTATAGAAATAATGACTCCTAAAGACAATATATTCCGTCTCAAGGTTGAGACTCTTACTTTAAAGGAATAATTGTACATGTTTCCCAAAGACAAACATCCCCATATATTGGCCCCTTTATGGACTATGGTTCACTATTGCGACAAATATTTTTAAGTGCTCTTCATATGGGATTTTCACCACTATCATCTTTCATCACTTGGGAATGGGAGACAATCATCAACAAACTGGATATCCATAGTTCATGGAAGGGAATAAGAAATATGGTTGTGAATACCCTACATTTTACTTCTACATAAAAGGCACATGTAATTCTCCAATAATGTCCTGTATAATAACAAAGAAGGAAAACCAACAATTCATCATCCACATTCTCTTAAGAGTACTCAGCTAATTGCTTCAAACCATCTCATGGTCACCCAGACTTGCTAGCTTCCCTTCACCTCTAATTTTTTCTCTAAATGTACTATACCTAATCACTAAGTGTAATTTGAATGTATACATAAGACTCTCTTGTGAACTACATTAATGTATACTCTTTCTATGTGGCCAAGAAACACAATTTTCATTATAAATTTTCTTTTATTATCTATGTCTCAATGTTTGATGTCCCAACACCAATGTCTGCTTGTTTCATTTCTTTTTAATGAAATAATACTTAATCAATGTTAGTTGTAATATAATTATCTTCTTAAAAACAAAATTTAGCTAGAAACTCTAGTGTGTTTATCAATTTATAGGTCAGGGGATGAGCATAATGTTGTCAATTTTAACGACTACAAAGATTTTTGCAATTTGAGAATCACATAGATAGAACATAGATTGACCAAAGATGTAGAAGGCAGAAGACATTGAGTATCTATATAGCTCCTCATTTGTGTACAGATATTTATCGACCTCATGTAAGTGTAACCACGTAATCATACCCATCACTATAACTGTATAGCTATGCATATATGGTGAGGGTATAATTTTGACAAAGTCAGTATATACTCATAGCCATACCCAGATAAGTAAATGGTATGTCCATGGGCATGACGATACTTGCACCATACCCTACCCATTTAGACCCCTACTCAGGATCAATGTTATTTGAGTAATCATGTGAACTATATAGTAGATGGGATATGAATTTCCTTAGGGGAGATTTCATTTGGGAATCATCAAGGATAAGGGTAAGAGATTGGGTATCAAGTGGTCAATTAGGATTAAGGTAGATTTTTTAAGGCTAGTGGTTGTACTTGATTAACCATATTCTTCCCCAAGACATCATCATTTAAAAGAGTGTTTATTTTATTTGAGGCCCTTGATAGCTTCCTCAACATTGTATCTCTGACTCAATTTTAATAAATTCATTTTTAAAGCACATCCCCTATCTAAGATAAGTTGGGCAAAATAAGTGTTGGAGTTTTTTTTACAAGGTCCAACCTTCTATTTAAGAAAGTCTCGAGAGAGGTGGTTTCATTTTAGGGCATAGTCCAGGATCATTTATATGAAGAAGAAAAGGTGGTGTAATGGTCCAGGACTGTGGTTGGTAGACAAAGATGAGCCACATTCTTAATAGGTGACATCTCATTTGTGTCATAAGATTTGTCCATTTCAATTTGATTGAAGTACTTGGAAGAAGGATTTGATGCATAATCATGAGTGAGAACTTAGATCCAAGATCCGGAATTGAGCAGCCTAATGCCATGATCATAAAGCTTTTTCTTGAAAGGGTCAAGCTAAGTGAAATTCTCTATCAAGGAGGTACATGTTGATGAAATTTATGTATGGGTAGATAAAGGCTACAACCAAATGGTACAAAATTGGATTTGATTTGTTTCTAAAAGCATACAGCTTGTAGGTAAAATTTATTAGCCTTTTGGAATAAGGTTGAACATTTTAATTTTGACTTTTAGAAGGTTAAGGCTTATTAGAAATTTTCCTTGACATGGGTATTCTTTTGGCCCGTTTATGATCACAGGTCAAGCTTAAAGTGCATTCAATGTTCGGAATGAATTTAGGAAACTTTTCAGTGGGTCCAAAAGGGTTTAAGTATGAGTGTTGTCTCATGATAAGAGATTAAAATTGGGCAGCCTTTTGGCATGGATCAAGTCAACAAGATTTTGGAAAGGTTTCAAGATGTCTTTAGGGTGGATGTTAGCATCCCTCCAACTTAAAGTATGCCACTAAAAACATGAAATTTTGGTCTTTAATATAGATTAATTGAGTGGCTAAATTTTGGAAGCCTGATGATGAGATTTATTTTGTAAATTACTATTATGGTAATCAGATGAAATCTAAACAGCCTATGAGCATAGGATATATTGAAATAATAATTTTTCATATTGTCAAATGTATTCAAGGATCATATCCATGATGGTTTTGAAAATATTATTGGAATATGCTATTCAAGAAATGACTCAAGATTGAAAGAATTGTTTGGGATCATGAAGATTGAAAAGATTGTTCAAATTTATTAGAATTTTCAACTTTCTTGAAATATTGTTCAAGATTGATTTTTCATCTTTAAAAACATTTTACAATTTTGGAAAAAAATCAACTTTAAAAAGATTGTTAATCTTTGAAGATATTTCTTAACATTGAAAAGATTGTTCAACTTTAAAAATATAGTTCAACTTTGAAAATATTGTTCATCTTTGACTGATTGTTCTAATTTGAAAAGATTGCTCATCAACACTTGCTAATTAAATATTCTTTATTGGTGATTTCTAATATACACATTTATTAATACTTTTTCTTTATTTTTACACATTCCAAGAAATACACACACACACTCTTATGTTTAGTAGTTTTCATTTAGATTTCAAAGTGACAGGTGAAACATGTTAGAGTTTGACAGAAAGGGTGGACTTTAGTGAAAATGATTGATAAAACATCATGTGGATCAAAGAAATCACTTGAAACAAGTTTTATTTTAATAATTAAGAATATTGAAGAATTTTGAGATTAAAAGAGCCAACATGGGTATGCTAATATGGCCATTTTACAAGGAAATCGTGGAAGTTGGGGTCCGTTCAACACGACCGTTCTAAACAACTAAGTATTATGGCATTCATCTAACACAATCATATTGGCTAGAACAACCATGTTGGCCCAGACCAACAACTTAAAAGACCCATTTTCACTTGACAACAATATGAATCCCTTCACTTGAATCCATGCAAAACAACCATACTCCACACAACAACGACCTAGGGTGACTTCCATTTCCCTCTATTCACCCTAATCTTCCTCCCCAACATCCATTGGTGCTTCCATAAGCTCCCAAAGGTATTCTACTACCTCAACTCCTCTTTATTACCCTCCTCTACCTCCATTTCTCCATGTATCACAAAAACCCACCCCAACTCTTTAGAAGGGTGAAAATCCCAAATCTTCCATCAAATGCCTTGCAAGAATGAAGAAGGTTGGGAAAGAAATCAGGAAACAGGTCGAGATTGGTGTCAAGATCCTCACGGGAGGCAAGGTCTGCACCAAATGTGCCTCCACAAGCATTCCTCTCCCCTCACACCAACCCTACACCGTCATCGTCCAATTCAAAATTTGCCTTCCTTCAATGCTCAGCCTCGACGAGTTACTCCCATTTATGGTCCTCATCCAGTCACCACTCGGATCCAAGCTACAAAAATCATGGTGAAGAGGAGGAAGATGAAGCGATTGAAGATCTCTTTAATTTTGTGAAAGTTCATGCTCCAGCTTGCGAGATACGGGCCAAGAAGGTTATTTCCACTTCATCATCAGGACTACCTCCACATCCTACTCTAGTAAGGAATTCCATGTCTTCAGCCCAGCCATGTACCATAAAACAACCCACCAGACAAAGGTTGTTGATTGAGGAGGAAGAAGAAGGAAATGACACACCAATTGAGATGGTACCCCTAAAATTGGACATAAGTTCAGGGTCACACAACTATGAATAGGAAGAAGGAGAAGAAATTGAGATTGAGGAGATGAATGATGAGTCAATGGATTTTTTCATCAAAGTTGGAGGAGGTAAGATTCAGTTTTTTTTAAAAGCAACTAAAGGGAGCCGTGTTTGGGAGAGAAGCACCAAGGAAGGTTTTTATCAAGCCCCTTCACCCTGAGTGCTTAACAAGAAGGGTGATTCCCACATGATACACATGTATACCCACCATGCAGGTTCCAGGGATCACAAAAGTCAATAGTGCATGCATGATATATAAAAGAAAAATTACAATCCTAAATAATGCTACAAGTAACAATCTTAAAGCTTGAATAGAAAACACTGGCCTTAGAGACCTGCAAGACAAACCACATGTGTGAGATGATGGTGTTGGAAGATCAAACTCCCTCATTTTATCCCATGAGTTGTATGTGATTTAGTCCACCTTAAATTTTCTATGGAATGATAATACTTATCATGGGAGTAATCCAACAAATTCATTACATATGGACATTGATCCCAGTACACCTTATGACTATGAATGTTGTAATTAGTTATGACTGTAAGGAGAGGGGTGTCCTCAAGGACTTCATATGTCCAACATTATGTTGTTTTGATACCTTCACTAACACCCCTGCACATCATATAGAGACAAAAAATGAGCCTTGGCAAACTTTTTGTAGGCGCATGGTCTTGTATGTGTATAGTGCAGTCAAGACGTACAATACCCAAAGAGAAAGATATAGGAAATAAAGATTAGGCAGAAACCCCATGTGGATACACAATCCCTTTCCCAAGACCCCACATTCTAGTAACCAATTAAACAATTAGTAGAAACTATTGTATCTTGTTCAAATGAAATGACTCCCCTATCTTTATCACACACACTCTCTCTCTTTATTTTAAAAATAAAAGTGAAGCAAAAAAAAACCCAAAATGGGAATAGATAACAAACCCTATTTGGATAGTGGGAGAAAACCCTAATCATGAAGCAAAAAATGAAACTATGATATGAGTAAACCCTAATTAGGAGGCATAAAAAACCCTAATTAAGAGGAAATTGAAGAAATGAGATAATTATTAGAAATCTTAACCTTTGTTGGATGGTTAGAGGATTAATGAAACCATAGTACCATCCCAAGAATCCATGGTGCTGGTGGGACATCAGATTATGTGGCTTGTAGAGGATTGGTGGAAATCCTGGTTCCACCATCCTTGCACCACTCTCTAACAACACTGGAAAAAACATAAAGAAAACAAATGGAAACCTAAACCAACTAAATCATCAAGAAAGCAAAAAAATAGAAATCAACTCATATTGTCTTGCATCCTTAGTTAAGTCTCCATACTATTTTTCCTAAATAAAAAATCTAACGATGAATCTAATTTGACAGATGCATAATACACAATATAAGGATATGATAAAGCTCAAAGTTCTCACCCTATTTTATTTTTAAAACAATGAAAAGTTTGTAGGTATATATGCCTAGAGACCCAATCATGAGATGATTGTAATGGAATAATTTGTAAATGATTTGATATTAATAAAAGGAAACCTTCTAATTTATCTAGTTTTATTTAATTATGAGATAATTAAGAAACATAATAAGTGTCTAGAGAACGATATTACTCAATGACGAATGTCTTCAAGTATGTGACTTGAACAATGAGATCATATGGATGTTAAGAGTATGCATTCTCATTATGTCCCTAGTCAGTTGTTATTGTTGAAGGAAGATAGACAACAATAACACATAAGACTAGAGTGTACATTGGTTGATGATAGAATCTAATTCATTATGATATGCGATATAAATCCAAGCACACAGATACATGTCAAAGAACAGTGTATCAGACAAACCCACCATGAGACTGACACATGGAAGCCATTACCATGGTAGTCATTGTCAGCTCTCATAGTATTGGTGGTGATTGTGGTCCTTAAATCGGAAGTCACTACACTCATCACATGTCGCTCAGTATGCTTTGACATCACCAAATGTAATCCTAAATAAGGGTTATCATAAAGGTGATGATTGGGTGAATGTGACACATGGGACTGGCTATGAGTGATGTAGATGGGATTTGTCCCTCCTATGGGAGTATGATATCCTAGCCTCTTGACTAGCAAAATTGAGAAATGCATGGCCATGCACATGTGAGTCAATATGTCATATTGAAATTACATATATCTCAGACAGTTTGCTCTAGTTCAAGAAACAAGATTGAGTGTTGATGAGGATGACTAATCCATGCCTCTAGACCAATCTGGATATCAGTGAAAAAGGAACTATAAAAACACTATAACACCACACACATATTGTAGGGTGAAGTTGTTCTCCAACTTTCCATTTACTTAGGTATCATTGATGTGCGACTAGGCACCGCTCATTGCTTGTGATGTCATAATTGGCTATGGACATTCACTGCCAACATAATATGGTACCTATAGGGTCACACACATAGTTCATGACCTAGAAGAGGAGTTTTAATCTTGAATGATAATTAGATTGATTATTAAAGTGTTGAGGTGTTCAATTCAAGCAACAAATCAGCTGATTGGACTCTCAACTGATTGGCTCATGAGATGAAACAACCATTTGGAGTGCTAGTTTGATTGGATACTAAATTAGTTGAGTTCTGCCTGGACATAGGAGCGAACTGACTATTCACTTAATGAACTAATCGACTGGCTCAATCAACCAACTAGTTGGGGTCATGAGACGATTGAATCAGAGGGCAAGACATCCAGTTCGTGGAGAAATTTGATTGCATCAAGGATTAGTGCTAACGTCATACTGGGCATTAACTAGATTCGGATTTTCTAATTCATATGAAATTGGGAAACATGGAAAAATGAATGATTCAGAAAATGAACTAATTAGCTCGCATGTGAACTGATCGGTTTGGTTGCCAACTGATCTTCTAAGCACTTATAGGTTGTGAAAATCTGTGATCTTCCAATCCCTTCCACTCCCACACAGACTGGGAACCTAGACCCCAACCCCTCCTGTAAATAGAGGGGTATTGGGGGATTCTTAGAGAAAAACTCAATTTCTTCTAACAATTGTTGTCCTCTCTAGTTGTGGTAACCAATAGAGAGCTTGAGCAAGTCCTATTTGCTAAAGGGAGAGATAGCAAGGGAGAAATAATTATAGGAGAGAAAGTTGGTGACTAGTACACCAACATGAGGGACAACTCCTTCCTATTCGTTCTGGTAGGACGACAAGAGTTCTAGGCAGACTCTGTGGACTTCCGCAGAGGCATACAAGTCGTTGTCTACCGCTAGGAGGACAATGTCAACTTGTTGTCCATGGTGCAGACTAGGAGGCACAGTAGATGACTCCCAACACAACTAGAAGATAGTTGTGCATCTTCAACAATGAGAAAATGTCGTTGGACCTTCTCTAGGACTAGCTATATCCTCAAAACCATTCTTCCCATTATATAATAATTGACATGATCTGCTGGTTTAATGGGAATATGGTAGTAAAAAAAATATTTTTGTGTCCTGTTCTGTAGCCATATTTCCCTACAAAGTGGAGATAAATGTTAAAAAATAGAGGGAAAAACATAAGAAAACTTGAATTTGATTCCAACTCGAGGAAGATAAGGAAAAATATGAAAATGTGGCCAAATCTTTGGCTTGGAAATCATACTAAGAGTGTGGTAGGTTTATGAACCCCAATATTTCTTGATACTTGGTATTGTACCTTTTTATGTTATCTAAAAAATGGCAGTTTGTGGTTTTCTTTAAGAGAAACAAAGAAAAAGTGACAAAAAAGGGTTTTCCAATTTGCGGATCCTTGGGGATGGAGATTGATGCGATGATTTTGAGTCGCATTTAGAGACCTATTTCATATGTGTTTTGTGCCTTAATTACTCATTTTCATGGATATTATTGCATAATTCACTTTATTTGGTCTTTGCCATCATTTTATATCAAATCCCCTTTGTTTTACTATTTTGAGCATTATTTATCATCTTATTATAAATTGTGTGGATTTACTTGGGCCTGTTGTGAAATTTCAGGAAGAACAAGTATCTGCTTCCGTCGATACCATCGACCGAAGTCGATACCATCGACCAAGCCACAGGTTGTCAGCCGAGAAGAGCAATACAGTGTCGATACCATCGACACCTACGTCGATGGTATCGAGATCTCTTCAAGTTGCTGGCGAGGAAACTGTCGATACCATCGACCCAAGTCGATGCCATCGACACAAGGAGAGCTACAGCGTCGCTAAACGACAACAACCGACGCTAAAGGAGTCGATACCATCGACACACAAGTCGATGGTATCGAGATCACCACAGGCGCTCAGAATAAAAGAAAGGAAAGCTGCCGCTAATCTGCTGGGTCGATACCATCGACCCGCGTCGATGGTATCGACGCCGGCAGATATGCGTTGGATTTGTTTTGATTTCGATCGGACGGCTGTTGTTATTTGACGACCTAATTAGGGACTTATACCTAATGACGGCCGCCCAGACGTGAAAATGATCCCATTTTGGATTGCACGAGTGCCGAGGAGGAGAGAAAGGAGAACGGAGGCCGAGAAGCTCATCCCGGGTGATTCGAACGCTGCCAAAGATGATTTCCACCACCGACAGTCGGGGAAGCTCGTGTTTTATGCCAAGGATCCACCGGTTCTTCTCCGTTCAGGGGTTTTCCCATTTATTTCCCGTTTTTCTTATGAATTCCCTAATTTCTACCATGTACTCGTGTGAGATGAACATGAGAGGCTAAAACCTTCAATCTTTAGGACCGGGAGTAGCCCGGGAATGCATTGTATGACATTTTTATATCAATAATTCATATTTTTCTCTCAAATCCGTGGTATAGATTCGTTTTCTCCATTTCTATTGTTATGCTTGATCACCATAATAATAACTTAATGCCCTTAATCACTTCGACAGAAGGATTAACGGTTGAAAAGAGACTAATTCTACATTAATTAATAAAACCCTTGACAAAGGAGTTGTAAAATTAATGGTGGGAACTGAGAGACCGTTTATAATGCACTTAGTTTAGGGGAATGATTACTACGACGGTGGAATCAACCTAAATCTAAGTAGTGAATTACACCACGACAGTGGGTAATTCTGTTTTTAGGCCACTACCCGGATAGAGAGAGAAGTGTGAAGAATGATATGAAACTTAATACATTGTTGACCCGCGGTGAAACCACCATCCTAAAGATATCCCTTTTAATTGATTAAATTAACCTTTAATCGATTGTTTTCTTTGTTTGATTTTTATTTTCTTTTAATTTGAACAACAAAACCCTACTTTGTTAATCGGTCTAGCTGATTGCGATTAGTTAGTAGAAGTCTCCAATAATTCACGTATCCCTGAGTTCGACTCGGGCCTCACAAGGCCTATATTACTCGACGCGTACACTTGCGTTTTTAGCGCGTAGTAAAATACACGTCAAGTTTTTGGCGCCGTTGCCGGGGATACGGCGAATTATTGGCACTTTGAGTGCTAAGAGCGGCCATTCTAGGCCACATTTTTATTTATTTTTAAAACAATTTCAAAAATTCCTTTATTTCTCTATAATAGTGTTGACTCGTTCAAGGCATTGTACTGAACCATTGCTTCCAAATTTCAGGTACTTTGTATGGTGCACACACGTAGTCGAGACTACGTGAATCGCACACCTGAGGTTCCATCTGCGGGACCAGAGGACGAGGACTACTACGAGGAGGAACACCACAGTGATATACATTCTGAATCTGAGCAAGAACAAGAAGAAGTAATGGCTGAAGCACAGACAATATGGGAGAAGATCAAGGCGTCTTCTTCCTCGGCATCAAAGGGGCCTATAAAGAATCAGGGGCTAAACATACCTACATACAAGATCGACCCAGCACTGATTAACTTGGTCAAATCCAATGCATTTCACGGACTAAAAAATGAAGATCCAGTGGCACACATTAGTCAGTTTGTGGAGAACTGTGATATGGTGAAGATAGATCGATTTCCGCAGGATGTGCTCTATCTCAAGTTATTCCCGAGTTCCTTGGCTGGAGTGGCAAGAGAGTGGCTTCATAACCTCGACGACGAGTTTGTTGAATCATGGGATCACATGGTGGAGGTTTTCTTCGAGAGGTTCTTTCCTCCTGAGAAGACCAATGATATGATCCGGAAGATCCACAATTTCACCCAACAGGCGGGTGAAACCTATTCTGAGACTTGGGAGCGATTTCAAGTCATGTTGAGGAGATGTCCACACCATGTACTGGACAAGGAAACCCAAGTGAAGATCTTCTACTTTGCTCTCTCCGAGCATGATAGAAGCAATTTGGACTCGGCTGGCTCCGGATATTTCTTAAATAACACTGATACAAGATGCTGGGAAATACTGAAGAATATGGCACGAAAGCAATCTTGGGGAGAAAGAGAAAGAGGCCCAGTTGAGCAAGCAAGAGTTGCCAGTGAATCAAAGGCAATGAGAGAGCTGAATGAGAAGATGGATCTTCTCGCAAAGAAGTTGTTGCAGAAGGAAGACAATGAGTCCGAGGATGAGGCTCAGGTCAAGTACATGAGGCAACAACAGGGGTACAGGAATAACGATTATTCATGGCGGAAAGACAAGAAATTTTCATGGAAGGATCCAAATAACTTTCTGCAGGATCCGGACGCCAAACCTGCACCGGTCACGGAGGACAAGAGCACGGAGTTGCTCAATCAAGTCGTAAAGCAAAATCAAGAGTTGATGAACTCTTTTGGGCAGCAAATAAAGCAGCAGGGTGAATTTATGAACCATTTCGGGCAGACTTTGCAGAGCCACGGGGCTCAAATGAGAACTATAGAGACTTCCATGGCACAGATGGCAGCCGAGATTGCAAGCTTGAAGAAGCCGACACATCCGAGTTTTCCGGGAAACACCAATGTTCCCGAGGGAAACCAACAGGCCAAGGCCATCTTATTGAGGAGCGGTAAGAAAGTGTTAAATCCAAGGGCGGATGACACAAGCACACTGCAGGACACAGTTGAAGAAGCAACAGTCAAAGAGCAGCCCCCACCTGTCATAGAGCAAACTGAGGACATAGCTGAAGATAGTAAGGAAGAACAAGCCACTGAGGAGGAACCACAGAAATTAACTCCCTATGTGCCACCTCATTAAAGGGCACATACCGTTCCGGTTCCCTATCCCAATAGTGCAAAAGCAAGAAAGGTGGATGCACAGTTTAAGAAATTTCTGGACAGCTTTAGGAAGTTATCAGTGAATATTCCTTTGCTAGAGGCGATCGAACAAATCCCGTCTTATGGGAAGTTTCTCAAAGATGTAATCACCAAGAAGAGAAAGATACCCGACACTGAGGTCGTAGTATTGAAGGAGCAAGTGAGTGCTTTTATTATGGGCACTTTGCCACCAAAGAGACAGGATCTCGGTTGTTTCAATATTTCTTGCTTTATCGGGAAGTTCAAATTTGGCGAAGCACTTTGTGATTCTGGGGCAAGCATCAATCTGATGCCCCTTTCTACATTCAAGAAACTTGGATTGAAGGAGTCGAGACCAAGTAACATGACCATCCAATTGGCCGATAATTCTGTGGTGAAACCGTATGGAATCTGTGAGGATGTTTTGGTAAAGGTAGACCGCTTTGTTTTTCCAGCTGATTTTGTCGTTATGGAAATGGAGGACGAGCACGGTAATGAGTTACTACTTGGTCGGCCATTCCAAGCTACAGCTGATATGATCTTGGAGATGGGGAGAGGTCGCTTGACCTTGGGCATTGCGGATGATCGCTTTGAGATGGTCATGCCAAATGGTAATGCATCTAATAAAGCAAAAGCACATTGCAATATGGTGAAGCATGTGGAACAAAATATCTCACTTTGTCTTGGGAAGCCATTTTTGGATATGGCTCATGTTATGAGTAGGATAAATAATGGGACCCTAGCAGTGGACCTTATGGAGCAAACTAAAGTTGTCTCTTTATGCAAGGCTGTTGGGTTTCCAAATGATGAGAATGAGGACATTCCACCTCCATGGGAGGATGATGTGATTATTACTTCCGTCTTTGATGCATATCCGAAATTTCCTTTGGAGGCGTGTTTGTTAAATGTCGCTTATGATTGGATGCGGAGTACTTCACTCAAGGAGTGCGCCAAAATGCTTCAAATGCTTCCATGTTTCTACATGAGGCACTATGAGGATTTGGGTACACTTCCCCCACCGCTACAATCATCTCTTATTTTCCCACCTGATCTGGAGTTGAAGCCATTGCCCCCACATTTGAAGTACGTCTTTCTAGCTGAGGAGGACAAGTTACCAGTGATTGTTTCTGCATACTTGAGTGCGGATGAGGAGGAGCAACTACTGATAGTGCTCAAGAACCACCGTGGAGCTTTTGGGTGGTCTGTGGCGGACATCAAGGGGATCTCCCCTACACTTTGCCAACACAAGATTCGGCTTGAGGAGGGAGCCAAGCCAGTCATACAGCCTCAAAGACGTCTAAATCCAAGCATGATGGAGGTTGTCAAGAAGGAAGTCATAAAGCTTCTTGCTGCAGGGATCATTTATGCCATATCCGATTCAACGTGGGTGAGTCCCACACAGGTAGTCCCTAAAAAGGGGGGAATCACTGTCACTACTAATCTTTTGAATGAACCTGTCACCACCCGATTGGTAACCGGGTGGCGTGTTTGCATTGACTACCGCCGATTGAATACTGCAACTCTTAAAGATCATTTTCCATTGCCATTTATCGATCAGATTTTGGAACGTCTAGCTGGTCGGTCGCATTTTTGTTTTCTAGATGGCTATTCGGGGTACAACCAGATTTCTATTGATCCTTTGGATCAAGAGAAGTCTACGTTTACATGTCCCTATGGGACGTTTGCTTACCGCCGTATGCCGTTCGGTTTATGCAATGCGCCGACGACTTTTCAACGCTGCATGCTCGCCATATTCTCTGACATGGTAGAGCGGTGTCTTGAAGTTTTCATGGATGACTTCTCGGTGTATGGAGCGTCTTTTGATGAATGCCTTTTTAACTTAGATAAGGTGTTGCAGCGGTGCGAGGACACACACTTAGTCTTCAATTAGGAGAAATGTCACATGATGGTGACGGAAGGAATTGTGCTAGGACACAAGGTGTCTAGCAAGGGTCTTGAGGTAGACCCCGTAAAAATTGAGGTGATTTCTAAGTTACCCCCACCAAATTCTGTAAAAGGGGTGAGAAGTTTTTTAGGACACGCCGGGTTTTATCGGCGATTTATTAAGGATTTTTCGAAAATCGCAAAGCCATTATCGGAATTGTTGGAAAAAGATGCAGTTTTTGATTTCAATGAGAAATGTCTTCACACATTCGAGGTCTTGAAGGAGAAGTTGATTTCAGCTCCGGTTGTTCAAACGCCGGATTGGGCAAAGCCATTCGAGTTGATGTGTGATGCGTCCGATTATGCTGTGGGAGCTGTTTTGGGGCAAAGGGTAGATAACAAGCCTGCTGTGATTTTCTACGCCTCAAAAATGCTTAATGATGCTCAATTGAACTACACAACTACGGAAAAGGAGTTACTGGCCGTCGTGTTCGCCTTTGAAAAATTTCGGCAGTACTTAGTGGGTTCTAAGGTGGTTGTGTGGACTGATCACGCTGCAATAAAGTATTTGATGGAGAAGAAGGATGCGAAGCCTAGACTAATTAGGTGGATTTTTCTCCTACAAGAATTTGATATTGAAATTAAGGACAAGTCGGGAATTGAAAATGTGGTGGCTGACCACTTGTCTAGGTTAGAGCGGGTTGATGAACAAGGTTTGCACATACCCATTACCGAGACCTTTCCCGATGAGCAACTTTTAAAAATTGATTCTAAAGAACCATGGTTTGCGGAAATTGTGAATTATTTGGCTTGCGGGATCATCCCGGAGGATTGGTCCTATAAAGATAAGAAGAAATTCTTTCATTCATTGAGATATTATTTTTGGGATGACCCGATTCTCTTGAAGCAGTGCAGGGATGGTATTCTTCGCAGGTGCGTGCCGGAGGTGGAGTACGAGAGTGTTCTCCACCACTGTCATGTGTCGCCTACAGGAGGACACCATGCTAGCTCACGGACAGCAGCTAAGGTGTTGGAGAGTGGCCTTTATTGGCCTACTTTGTTCTGGGATGCCTATGATTTTGTTAGGCAATGTGACCCGTGCCAGCGCACAGGTAACATCTCAAGGAGACAGGAAATGCCCCTGAATGTATTTCAGGAAGTTGAGGTATTTGATTTATGGGGCATTGACTTCATGGGACCCTTTGTGTCCTCAAATTCAAATCTTTATATCTTACTTGCTGTAGATTATGTGTCGAAGTGGGTGGAGGCAATCCCCACAAGAACTAATGATTCGAACGTAGTGTGCAGGTTTGTCAAAGAGAACATTTTCTGCAGGTTCGGGATTCCCCGAATGATCATAAGTGACGGAGGCACACATTTTCGAAATCAGAAATTCGCGACACTTTTAAAGAAATATGGGGTCAAGCAAAACATCGGCACCCCATATCATCCACAGACGCAAGGACAAGTGGAGGTATCAAATAGAGAAATCAAGAAGATTTTAGAAAGGACCGTAGCATCCACAAGGAAGAATTGGAGTGTATTGCTACCGGACGCACTTTGGGCTTATTGAACGACGTACAAAACACCTATAGGCACCACGCCTTTTAGGTTGGCGTACGGCCGGGCTTGCCATCTTCCGGTGGAATTAGAGCACAAGGCCCATTGGGCGCTAAGAAGGCTGAACTTGTGCTATGATGAGACCGGGAGAAAAAGGATGTTTGAATTGAATGAATTGGATGAGCTACGCATGACGGCATATGAGAATGCCCGCATCTACAAAGAGCGCACAAAGCTGATACACGATCGCCATATTGAGATGCGCACGTTCAAGAAGGGAGACAACGTTCTATTGTTTAACTCCCGTCTCAAACTGCATCCCGAGAAGCTGAAATCCCGGTGGAGTGGACCCTTCATTGTGGAGGAGGTGAAACCGCACGGAGCGATTCTCGTGCGTGATGGAGATGCCACATTTTTGGTGAACGGGCAACGCTTAAAGCTGTATTTTGGTGAGAACTACAAGAGGAAAGTGAATGAGGTCAAACTCATTTCACTTGTGTAAGAATGAGATGGAGGGAAGACGTCTAGCCTAAGACGCTAAACAAGGGCGCTTGTTGGGAGGCAACCCAACCATCGGTACACTAGGATAGTTTAATTTTAGTCATAGATCGCTTTTATTTCGTTTGAATTTTAGTTTAACAATGATACCTTGATCCGTTTGTTGAATGTGTAGGCACATACAGGGTCGATACCATCGACACATCCGTCGATGGTATCGACATGGGTTCAGGTTGACACCAGCAGAAATCGCACTACGTCGATACTATCGACACCCCTGTCGATGGTATCGACATGGTCACAGACAGGTCGCAATAAAAGTGTCGATGGTATCGACACCCCAGTCGATACCATCGAGATCTCTGGAGATATTCAGACGGATTTTGCTCAGTCAACTCGATACCATCGACGGCCTCGTCGATGGTATCGACATCATCACAGGTTGAATGCAACACAACGGCGGTGTCGCAATAAAAGCAAGTCGATACCATCGACATCTGTCGATGGTATCGACGGACATGTCACCGATCCGCATACAGACATCGACGACGATCGCAACAGCCACGTCAGCGATCCGGGTGCTGCGTCGATACTATCGACTTCTGTCGATGGTATCGACACGTCAGCAATCCGGGTTTTTCGATCCAGCAAACGTCAGCCGTCGATACTCGCGAGGGAGGCGGATACCCGCGAGATGTGTCGATACCATCGACCCTCGTCGATGGTATCGACGGGCCAACAGGGGCGCCGATCAAGCCTATTTAAGGGGACTTGCAACGTCACTTGACGTCACACCTTCATAGCAAGTATCTTCCTTTGCGCCGAGCACTCCCCCGAGCCTTCCAAGACTGCAGAGAAGCGTCATCGAGCGGAGAATTCTCTTCTCCATCTTCACCGAGCTCTGTTCTTCTAATCCCTTCTTTTCTCGCAACCATGGTGCACACCGCCAGAGCGTCGTCCTCAAGCGCTCATCCTATGGAGATCGAGGAGTTTGTTCCTCCCCCACCCGCTTCCATCCCTCGTCCACGCCTTATTCATGCCAACATGGATGTGAGGAAGGTCTACAAGGATATTATGAAGCGGAAGTTCGAGCCCACCCGGTATGTGGACCGGGGAATGATCCAGGAGCTGGGGTTCGAGGCCAACTTGGCCTATGTGTTGGCCGGGCAAGCGCGGCACACCGATCGCCTTTATAAGATCGACTGTCATGCGGATGGGCAGCCGTTTTTCGGCGAATGGCCCACATACAAGGAACTGGTGGCCGAGTTCACGGCGTCTCTTGATATCTGCGTCGTACCAAATGACGTGGTACCATCGGACCAGACGTGGATCCGGGGAAGGGTGTCTTTCCGACTCTTCAACAACAATTACAACATCACGTTGAAGCAGTTCAACGACATCTTCAACTGGAACCACAGCCGCAACGATCACCGACGCCCCGACGCCCGCACCGACTACGACAAAATCTTCGCCGAGCTAGTTACAGTGCCGGCAGGGAAGACTGTGAGCTACCATAATGCAGCGGTAGCGGATTTTGAGCACCCGTTCGTCCGGGTCCTGCACAGGATGTTGAGCTTGACTTTCTTCGCTCGAAGCGATCTTGCTTTGAGCAAGTTTCAGGAGAGTGACCAGTTCTTTCTCTACGCACTCCTGAAACGTCAAGAGTGCAACTGGGGGGCGTTCTGGCTACAGCGCGTCCTGGCGGTGAAGAGGAGCACAAGGAAGGCTCCAATCCATTTTGGTGGTCTTGTCACCAAGTTGGCGCTTTACTTGGGGCTGAACCTTCAGTCCATGACTCCGATCTTTACGAGGAGCAAGGTGAACATGCAACATTTGCACCGTTCAAACCTTATTCTTCTACGGGACGGGTTGGCGTATGCTCATTGCCACGTCAACAAAGCTTATCAAGAGAGTTCCCTACCGGACGACGTCTTCAACATTGAGGGCAAGCAGCACTTCCGGTGGCCAATCATAGCCATCGAGTCCTCCGAGGAAGACGACGGTGGTGACGAGCAAGAAGGCGAGGCTGCAGAGGAAGAGGAGGCTTTCACACCTCTTCGAGCACGTGTGGCACCACGGAAGCGTCCTAGGATGCATCCAGGTGCATCTTCATCATCTCAGCCCCCGCCGCCATCACCACAGTACGAGCAGCCAGCTGCGGATCCCTATTCCATGCAGGGGATGTACACCATGCTGCAGGACATACAGCAGACTCAGCTGCAGCACATGGGTATGTATACCGGCATTCATGACACTACGAGCCGGGTACTTGACAACCAACGGGCTATGTTCGAGAACGAGCGGCTCATCCTCGCCAACCAAGAGCAAATGCACACCCGGTTGCAACGGATAGAGACGCAACAGGAGCCCTTCTTTGACCATTACTGGAGTCAAGACTACTTTGGAGGCTATCCACAACCTCCGCCGAGGACCCAATATGATCCAAGCTTCCAGGGGGAGTACCCGTCTTGGGATCCTACGGCACCACAATACCCACCACCGCCTCCGCAAGATTGATCAGGGTATCACTGTTCCACCCTTAAGTTAGTTTTTGACTATGAGGCCATAGTCGGATTCAAGCTTAGGGGGGTGGCTGGAACAGCTCTATCTTTTATCTTTTCTTTAGTTGTTTTTAGTTTCTGCTTTGTTATTTGTTCTTGCAATTTTAGTGTTTGTTTAGGATCCACATCTATCTAGTGTAATCGTGGATGTCTTAAGAAAAAATTGTCATCTCGCTTTTTCATGGGAAATTTAAGGGAATTTCAAAAAAAAAAATCTGGGTCTTTTGGATAGCTTAACTTGGTTGTCCTTGGGAAACTTGTCCTATGAAAATGATTGATTATGTCAACTTTGAAGCAATATGTCACACTCACACCCCCATTGACTCATGAAAAGCGGATAGTAACGGTTGTTTGAGCCTAACCTAATCAAATAGTAATGAGACCTTAATTGGATATACGAGGAAGAACCCTTTGAACTACTACACATGTCAGGAAGGAGGGACACATGATATTTTTCTAAGGTTCAGTAACTTAATCTTGTGATCATTCCACTTCATATTTTTTCCATAATCCACCCAAGAATTGGAAGTAAAGTACAGTTTTAACTTCTTTTGCGTGCATAGCATGTAGATAGGATTTGCATTGTTATTTTCATATTTTTGCATAAAATGAAAAAAAAAAATGTATAGTGATTCATGCACATTACCTTTAGGTGCATGTCATGTAGTTGCACTCATAACTTTCATGATTTTCATGCATAAGTACACCATGTACCTCAGTTTGTCTTGAAAAGTGATCTAAATTGTCCCATACCCTCAAAATAGTACAAAGATTTCCAATCATGAAGAAAAATAGCCTAACACATGTATCTCTAAGCAATTATGGATATATGGGCTAAGAGGAAAAGAAAAAAAAAAGAAACAAAAAGAAGAGAATTTAGAAGGAAATGGAATAAGAGGGAGAAAGGAACATAATATCACTTGCATAACAAGGAAACTGAGTACATGATGTGGCTTAATTAGATTTCTATCTCTTTTTGAGGTGGAAGGTTAGTGCATGCATCATTCCACCCAATTTTAAGCATTAGGGCATTTTCAATGTGCATTGGCATCAATTAGGGCATTTTGTTGTATGCATTTTGAAACTGTGTAATACTTCCAAATTCTTCCATGAACCACCCATTCCATCCACCCGTTGCTCGGATTGGTAGGCCACCGTGATTTTCTCCTCACTCATGTTTATCAGGAGAACTGCTTCCATGTAGATGGTAGTTAGGGCGAGCAACGTAGTGTTGGCGATCACAAGATGCACTAATGCTGAATCGGCAAATTTTATTATGTTAACTGCCTTATGTGATAGTGTTCATCGGTTTGAAGGATAATTTCTTTTATTGATGATTATTGTCGCCTGTAGGGTAATTACTGTTCTGTGATTAGGAAAGGCCGGTTTGAGAATGTCCAGTGGGAGTAATGTGGGATGTGGGGTGATGTGTTGATTGTTAGTTGACATCTACAATTCTATTCTAAGGGTTAGTTGCTCGAGGGCGAGCAATGTTTAAGCTTAGGGGAGTTTGATGCGATGATTTTGAGTCGCATTTAGAGACCTATTTCATATGTGTTTTGTGCCTTAATTACTCATTTTCATGGATATTATTGCATAATTCACTTTATTTGGTCTTTGCCATCATTTTATATCAAATCCCCTTTGTTTTACTATTTTGAGCATTATTTATCATCTTATTATAAATTGTGTGGATTTACTTGGGCCTGTTGTGAAATTTCAGGAAGAACAAGTATCTGCTTCCGTCGATACCATCGACGGAAGTCGATACCATCGACCAAGCCACAGGTTGTCAGCCGAGAAGAGCAATACAGTGTCGATACCATCGACACCTACGTCGATGGTATCGAGATCTCTTCAAGTTGCTGGCGAGGAAACTGTCGATACCATCGACCCAAGTCGATGCCATCAACACAAGGAGAGCTACAGCGTCGCTAAACGACAACAACCGACGCTAAAGGAGTCGATACCATCGACACACAAGTCGATGGTATCGAGATCACCACAGGCGCTCAGAATAAAAGAAAGGAAAGTTGCCGCTAATCTGCTGGGTCGATACCATCGACCCGCGTCGATGGTATCGACGCCGACAGATATGCGTTGGATTTGTTTTGATTTCGATCGGATGACTGTTGTTATTTGACGACCTAATTAGGGACTTATACCTAATGATGGCCGCCCAGACGTGAAAATGATCCCATTTTGGATTGCACGAGTGCCGAGGAGGAGAGAAAGGAGAACGGAGGCCGAGAAGCTCATCCCGGGTGATTCAGACGCTGCCAAAGACGATTTCCACCACCGACAGGCGGGGAAGCTCGTGTTTTACGCCAAGGATCCACCGGTTCTTCTCCGTTCAGGGGTTTTCCCATTTATTTCCCGTTTTTCTTATGAATTCCCCAATTTCTACCATGTACTCGTGTGAGATGAACATGAGAGGCTAAAACCTTCAATCTTTAGGACCGGGAGTAGCCCGGGAATGCATTGTATGACATTTTTATATCAATAATTCATATTTTTCTCTCAAATCCGTGGTATAGATTCGTTTTCTCCATTTCTATTGTTATGCTTGATCACCATAATAATAACTTAATGCCCTTAATCACTTCGACAGAAGGATTAACGGTTGAAAAGAGACTAATTCTACATTAATTAATAAAACCCTTGACAAAGGAGTTGTAAAATTAATGGTGGGAACTGAGAGACCGTTTATAATGCACTTAGTTTAGGGGAATGATTACTACGACGGTGGAATCAACCTAAATCTAAGTAGTGAATTACACCACGACAGTGGGTAATTCTATTTTCAGGCCACTACCCAGATAGAGAGAGAAGTGTGAAGAATGATATGAAACTTAATACAATGTTGACCCGCGGTGAAACCGCCATCCTAAAGATATCCCTTTTAATTGATTAAATTAACCTTTAATCGATTGTTTTCTTTGTTTGATTTTTATTCTCTTTTAATTTGAACAACAAAACCCTACTTTGTTAATCAGTCTAGCTGATTGCGATTAGTTAGTAGAAGTCTCCAATAATTCACGTATCCCTGAGTTCGACTCGGGCCTCATAAGGCCTATATTACTCGACGCGTACACTTGCATTTTTAGCGCGTAGTAAAATACACGTCAGAGATGGTCATTGATTTCAACAAATTTACTATTTCGGTAGTGGGTTCCAAATAACCTTAGGGTCTCCCATGAAGGAGATCCATCTCTTACAATTGAGACCAATGCATGAGAAAATAAATAAGAAACAAATAAAGGTGACTCAAAATAAGAAAGACAATATGTGTGATTAGTTAAATTATGTAGAATATTGGATTAGCTCATATGATATTGGACATAAGTGATGTTATCCATATGAATATGAAGTTTTAGTAGCCATGAATATGAAACTTAACAAACAATGGAGAAATTATGAACGGTTATATACATTTAGAGAATTTATGAACATGTATGTTGATCAATATACTTAATGGACAACGATATGTAGCCTATCCTATTCTAAGAATAGTTTTACTAGATTAAGGATCCTCTAGTCATTAAATTACTAAAATTAAAGGGTGATATAGTTGTCTCTCTGGGTTCATGGGAGTCAAAAGGGATACAACCATGTGGCAAATATGGGAGGTATTTATATGATTGAATTTGTGTTTGGGGACTTTAGTATACTATACTAGAACTAATGGCAAGTCACTACCTTCTATGTCAAAGGCATATGCATGATCATGTGGTTCTTCCATGTGGCACCTAGTGGATGACTATATCTGTTATAACTTCAAATTTTGAGCTTTTGTTTTACCAAAATGTGATTTGAGATTTTAATGAGGTGTCTTTGAAAACCTATGAATTCTATGTATATTGGTTAGAAATTAACTCCCTGAATGTAAATCTTCCAAATTGAAGGAATTTTAGGATTTTTAACAAATATAAATAATTCATTGAAATTTTAGTTCATTGAAAATAGAAGGAAAATCTTAAATTCTAGAAGATTTTAGGTTACTTAATTAATTGAGTAACTAATACATGGGTTATCCCTATTTTACATGAACACTAAGTTGATGGTAATAAATGAGCTTAGTTGGGCCCTTCCTTTGGCCCAACATGTGAAAATAATCATATGAAGATAAAATGAATACATTTGATCTACAAAATTTATTTATCTAAATACATGAAAGGAAATAAAAGGATAATTAGCATTCATGTTAAGTCTTAACTTTTGCCTAGGATGAGATAATGCTAGGAAAAAAGATCCTCCTCAAATTTGGTAGAAATTAGATTGTTGTTGAGGCCTACATGAATTTTCAAATATTTAAATAGAAATGTGGATATATAGGATGTTAACTATTTAAGTCAAATTTTAATAACTGGCTTAGTGTTCAGATGGGACACCCAGATTATTGGATCCTTGTATTGTTAGCAAGAGGGTGTAGGTATAAGACATGAAAACGACATGAATAGAATGGGCATTTAAAGAAAAATAGTTGTCCTAGCCTAAATTATATATAACCAAGGACACATTTGCATGTCCAAAGATGTGGGCATCACCTGGATACATTGGATGGGGATCTGATGAAAACCACATCATATTCTTCCTTGTGACCAGAGTCTAGTTTGACTATGTTATCTCCCTTACATTCATTCTCACTCTACTCTCTACCAAGATATACATGATTTATTCCATTAGTTTTGGGAGATAGAACAAAATCTAAGAAGATAAATTTTAGCCATTATCTTGATGTATCAAGATAATACCTAAAGCTTTGATGACTTTAGAAACCTCACTCTAGATCATGTTTCATCTAATTGTATTCCATATTATGGTAGTATACCCATGACTTCCCAAGTCAAATCCAACTCCCAATGTGAGACAAGCACCTCTAAGAGACTCCACCAAGCATCATCATCTTCCTCAGTGGTGATGATCTCACTTTAAAGTTCTACTGCCAATATGACCAATTCCTATGGCCAAGAGCATTGTAAGGAATTTTTTTGAAGGTCTCAAGAACCGCAAGCAAGCAAGGTGACCATTAGTTCTCTCCCAGCAAGACCAACTCTGTCTAGTTTAAGGTTCTCATTGACGAATCATCTTTGGACCACTACATTGCATCGAAAGAGTTAGAAAAGCTTCATGCAACCTCTAGAAAGTTTCTAAGAGCTTTTATTCATTGTGGAATGAGGATCTCTTCTTTTCTAATGGATCCTTTTGTTAACACCTTAGATCCTAAAACCCATCTATGGCCACCTCCTCTTTTGCACAACCAGTGGTCAAGGCCAGTGGAACCCAGTGAAGATAATGGAAGTCTTAAATTATGTTTCCATGGCCTATTGCAAGGATTCAACTCATAGTTGACTCCCTAGTTGTTGACAGAATGGGCAAGCTGCAATAAAAACAATCAAGATTGGTATTTATCCTCTTTTCCCTTGATATGTATGACATAAACATAATAAAACATGAGGAAATGGGTATCCCCTTTTTATAAATTTCTCTCTCTGTGAAGGATGATACAATATGTCAGTGACATGGTGAACTATGAATGTTAGTAATTGAATTATTCAGGAACAATTCTATTTTTTGAACCATAGATCCAATTGTAGAAAATATCTATATGAACACGATCAAAAAATGGTGTAGAACTCAAAAGTAAGGGTTCTAATGACTGATTTGATCTCATATTCAAAAGTATATGTTAGTTGAATATTTGATAATAATGAATCATGAAAACCCAAGTTTATGTTTTCATTCTATTTCCATTTAATCCTAGTGTATAAAATCAGACACACTCAATCGTGATACAAGATGATGTTCCATCTAAGAATTAGGGCTACACATAATGTCAAATTAGTATTTCTAAACCCTAGAACTCTTAATATGGGATTGTTTGGGTTTGTAATATCTAACCCAAAAGATCCACAATTTGGCCCTCAACCCTCAATAAATATACACTTTATACAATACATAATTTTTAGATGGCATTTGAGGTTGATATTTTGACAATGCATTATGACTGATCATATTCACACATAATATGTACATTAAAATACTAATGAGACGTCGCACAGAACCTAAGGATTCCATTGCATACATGTAAGAATTATACAATTTTGATGAAGTATAATCCAATATATCATCAATAGAGATCAATTTGCAAGGTAAGTAATGCAATAATAATATATGATCAATTTCAAGATGCACTGCTCAAAATAAATCAAATAGACTCAATAAGAGAAGTTCCAACAAATACATTCCAATTTTGTAAAAGATGGAGAGAGATTAGGAATGATCACTAAATAAGACAATAAAGAGAGATGCACCAAAGTCAGGGACAAACAAAACCTATCATTAAACTATGAACAAATTAATCCAATTACATTACATAAATCCTAAAATTATGTGTATCTTATAAGTGAATTATGTTGTAAAAAAATGCCTTCTTTTCTAGAAACATACAATGATTCCAAAAAGTATGTACTTGTAACTTTTTGACTTGTATAGCAATTTTGTAAAATTTTGATGATAATTTGATTCAATGAAATATAAGACTAACAACCCAATACAAAGACTGATATTCCCTAACTCTACATAAAAAAGCATACCTGATATGGCATGAGATGGTCATTTGTATAGGGGAAAATATTCAACGCAATTAGTTATACAACATTGCAACAATCTTGAACGAACATATTAGATACATAGGAATGGAATGGTTAAGTCATTATCAAAATATGGGCAATGATTACTCTCAATTCAACATAAACAACCACTCAAAATCTAAGAAACACTAAAAATCCAACCAAACAATGACAATCTAAGCAACCAAGTTGTTCAGCAAACACTAAAATTTATATTTACACCACCAGAAATGGGTACTTTACACAAAGGTCCACAAGTTCCATGAAGTTGTATATCTGAAGCTAACAGAGTCAAAATTGAACCAGATTTTATACATAGCTTTATTAACTGATGTAAAACCATAATATAAAGTTTATTTTTAAAATAATCATCCAATTAAGTCAAACCAATTATATTTATTTGTTAAGAAAGGTTTTGGGTCTTACATGAGGAATTATATAATCATAATTTGTTGAATTATTTAAATTTTGCAGGCTACAAATGCCTTCATTTGATATATCATACTTGAGAAATTAATTTCAATTTTTACATCATACATGTTAGTGTGACTGGATGGCTTAGTTATCAATAAAGTAAGCAATGGATCCCCTTCAGTTCCAACCTTTGGTTGTGATCCTCAAATATGAAATCACTACAATGATCACATATTATATGATGTTTTTTAACCCTATTAAAAATGACCTTGAATAATGATTGTCATGCAAGTAGAGACTGGGTGCACAATGGAACATGTGTTCTTACGACCCTAACTTTTGTTCTATGATTGTCTTAAGGTTATCCTAGCCCAAATCTTAGCTAAGAAATTGTCAGTGCTTTACATTTATTATGAACTAGTGCTTGATTTTAGGTTCATTTTTATTATTAAGTTAAAAATGTGTTTTAGGCATACCCTGAGAGTTAAATCATAAACCAGGTAAAAATAGTATATTTATAGCTCAAACTTACACATTGTAAGTGCCTACAAGACTAATATTGGTTAATTAATTAACCAATTTTTTTAAGAATATATCATACTCTTTTTATGGTAATGCATGACACATAGTGTAAGGCTTGCACTGAGACCAAACTTGTGGGAGGGTCTTCCTACCTAGACAAAGTCCCCCATCTGACCAAGTCAGCACAAACCAATACAGAGGTCGTTTAGGGAGTTTTCTTGCTTCCACTAGAATTTGATCCCCACACCACCCTTTTGGGGTGTGGTCCTTTGCACTAGTTGGTCTTCACCTACTACATAGTTTTCACCTAACTTATAGTCTATAAGTGTGGAGAACTGATTTATATATCCAAGAAAGAAAAGAATATGTGAAATATTTGTTCAAATGAGAAATTTACTACCTCTTTGTAAACATGTGTTGATTTGTCTAGTATAATCAATCCACGTGCCCATCCTGACCTACTCACCCAGTGTCCACCAATGAAATGCTCACATTGACGCACTCACTCCATGCATACCCCAGTCATGCACCATTAGTCCATATGTGCATTCTAATATGTATATTATTTGTTGTAGTGTTGTTTCCTACCACAAAAATTAGTAAAAAGGAAGCAACTTTTGATATACTTGATAAAATATAACAATCTTGTTTCCCCTTTGAAATATAACTAGATTTTCCATCCCTCCAAATAAATATAATGGAGCAAAGACAAATGAAAAAGCAATTGTAAAGGACCTATTAGGGAAGAACACAACCAACATGGGAAGAATATGAGAAACCCTAGCGAGGTTGATCGTAGTAAGCTACTTCTAGATGTTTATCTCTTCCTCTTTTCTTTGAGAGAAGCTTGTAATAAGGTTAATCGTAGGTTCTATTCTTCTTTTCCTTATTCTCATGCTTCCTCCAATGGATGGTTCTTGGAGAAGTAGCTTTATGTTTGACATGAAGAAGGTGTATTTGGAGATTTTTTCTTGAATTTGGGCTAAGTAGGTCAAGATTTGTGCATACCAATCCTACAATTAAGATCGTGAGCTAGATTAAAGGGTGAGCACAAATTCATCTGTCAGTAATGATTTTATTTGAACCTAAGCCTAAAATGTGAAGAACATATATTTCCTTATTTATCATTATATTATTTTTTGGTAAGCCTTAACTTTGAATATTGTAGTTTGAAAATGAATGATCAAAATAGACAAGATTTTTTTACTTGGTGAATGATTTTGATACAAGAATGTGTACTTCATGTCCATTTGATTTTGGTATTGTAGATAGATACACTTGTACACTCGAGGGTGTCGTAAACCATCCGCAATAAGTAATTGCTAAATGGTATTGTATAATTATGGACACCCTATTTTTCTCATTCAAACTATAATTCATGAGAATATTGATTCTCTGGCTAATGATGGAGTCTAATCCATATTTCCCCCATATTTGCTCACATTTTCCCACATTTATCTTTTTTCCACCTTTTCCATATATTCCATATGTTTTCCTATTTAATAAGTTCCTTTTAACCCACTTATATCCAATTCGGCCTTTTCGTATAGAAAATATTCTTTTCCAAACTCAAGTGCAATTTTCTAACATGTTTCTCTTTTCATAAGACTTTTCATTAATTATTTAGAATAAAATACTCTTTTTTCAGCAGTTACTATTCAATATCCTTTTGGATAATATTCATAAATTTATCAATTTTCCCCTACCTTCAATGCTATAATTTTGTTTGCAATTCATTTTTCCAATGATTCTATGTGATTTTCTCCAGAACATTCCTCAAAAATCCAAAAACCCAGGAAATAAGCTTTTTGATGTCGTGGCCACCCGATAAATTACAAACACTATGTGAAACATTGTAGGTTGGATGGATCCATGTGGCACACCTTTGGTGTATCGCCTCATTTTACTGCCTCTTCTAGAGTCTTATATCGAGAGACCCCAAATCCTAAATCTATTCTATAAATACCCTCCCATATCCAATGTACTATGGGTCCTCTTTAACTCTCCTGAAGCTAGAGGGTCAACATTCTCGCTCTTTATTTCCTACATTAATCATGTTTAGAGGTTCCTTCCTCTAACACTATATTTTTTGTAAACACTATTAGGATGCATAATGGTAATCCTTCAAATCTAAACTACTAATCACCAACTATTCTTAACTACTATCTGGTGACTATGATTAGCTTTACCCATTCATAACTGCATTAATTATTGTCTCACTAAATCATACTACAATTATGTGATATGCTTACATATTGATTTAGTTACTCAAAAACATAATTTTTTTTACTTATAGACCATATCTCTTTCTCTATTTTCCTCTCCTTTTTTCCTATCCATTGGTCTTAACTTCCCCATGAAGGATTTCTTCCATGAGAGATCTTGAGGCGATTCAGACCGCAATACATAAAAACTAAGTCCTATTAGGCTATGATAGGAAAGCCATGACCATATCCAATCTTGAAAGATTGCCTACATCGAAACATTTTTTTATTGTTTTTTGGCCATTTAGTTCCTTTGTAACCCAACCTAAAGCCATTATACATAAAATTTCTCTAGAAATGCTTTCATTATTGGTTCATAGGTGAAATGGGGGTTCTATTCCTACCCTCTTTGTAACAAGATTTTGAATCTACTTTTGAGTTATTCTTTCAATCTTTGTCATCTAATTTACATTTCGATGCTAGAGTCATTTTTTTTTCTACCTCCGATTTCCTTGTCTTGTTTTTTCTCATTTTTCAGACAATGGTGGTGACTCCAATCTCATCTTGTTTTGTTATCTTCCAACATGACTGCTGGATCAATTTCCTCACCAAAGATATGTAAGAGATATATATTTTTTGGGCTAGTTGTGGCTGTTGGGGAATAGCGACAATAGATCAGGAAGCAGAAATAAAAAAAATTCCCTATTCCTATCCAAAGAGATCATGTCAACAACAATGTATCTACGAAAGAAGGTAGCAAGAGATACACAAGGTCCTGAAGTAAGTTTAGTGAATAATCTTACACGATGATGTGCAGTCTTTGCAAGATGCACACGAATAACTAGTGAGAGCCTCCCGGTGCAACACCATGAGCAGTATTGGTTGTTGTCCTCCTAGCATGGTGGAAACTGCCTCACACCTCTACATCGTCTACACAGATCACTAGTAATTCAATGTTGTGCTATCAAATCCAACAAGAAGGATTTGTCCCTTCGAACATCAATGTTCTAGCATTGACTTGATCTCCCTTGTTGTCTCTCCATTCTACAAGTAAGATTTGATCAAGCTCTCACGGTACCAAAGCTCTATGAGGACAACAATTGCCAAAGCATATTGTTGTGTCTTCTAAAATCCTTGACTACCTCTCTATTTGTATGAGGGTTGGATTCAGGGTTTTGAGATCAACTAGAAGTCGAAGAGACAAAATTTCATGAATTTTCTTATATCTATGAACTATGAAATGGTTCATTCACAGTTGAACCAGTCGGTTCAAGTGTTAAATGATCAGTTCAACACTTGAACCGTTCATTTCACTTTCTTTACTATTTTGAATCACATTATCTTTCAATGTTTAATTAGTGCACAACATGATGTTTGCATCAATCCTTGATCCACTCATGTTGATCATTGAATCGGGCAATCCAGATGTTGAACCAATCATTTTATACTCTGAAATGGTCATTTCACATCTTGAACCGATCGATCCATTTTTTATTCAAACAATGTATAGCCAAAATTGTTCAATTGATGTGACACTTGAATCGATCAATTGAACACTTTAACCGATCTTTTCATAGTCCAATTAGTCAGTTTTCATCCATTGTTGTTTAAATTGAATACCTCAACACTTTGGTAATCAAGTTAAACCATATTCATGAGTAAACTCCTTTTGAGCTTCATTTTATGTGTGTGACTTTATAGGTCCCAAGTTGTATTGGTAGTGAATGTCCATAACCAGTTTATGACATCACAAGCAATGAGCAGTACTTACCAACACATCATTACTATCAAATTAAATGGAAATCTAGAGAACAACTTCAATATACAATTCGTGATCAATGCTACAATGATCGTATAATTCTTTTGTCACTAATATCTGTATTGAACTCAAGGCATGGAATCGTCATCCTCTTCAACATTCAATCCATGTTCCTTGAACTAGAATAGGTTGTATGAGATGCATGTTATCTCAGATATCACATATTCAGTCACATTACTAAGGTCATAGATTTCTCAGTCTCATTTATCAACTATCCAGGATATCAATGTTCTATAGGAGGGACTAATACCATCAGATCACTCACACTCAGTCCCTAAAATGACATGTGAGAATGTATTGAGTTTAGGTCTAAGAACCACAACCACCACTATCACTATGAGAGCTGATTCTGACTACCATTCCATGGTCTCTATGTATCACTCTCAAGGAGGGTCTTTCTAGTACACTATTTTCTTACATGTACCTACATGTTTGTTTTTATATCACATATCGTGACTAATGAGATTCTTTCATCAACCAACACACACTCGAGTCTTATGATTTACTATTTTCTATTTTTCTTCCATAGTATTCTCCAACTAGGGGCATAATAAGAATGAATGTACTCTTATCATATATATGATATCATTGTTCATGTCCTCAACCTAATGACATATGTCATTGAGTAACATCATTATTTAGACATCTACTATGTTTGATCCATGATTGCATGTTTGAAACAAATACAATAAACATAATACCTTTATCATTATCAAATCAAGTATATGATTCCCTATTACAATCATCATATAACTGACTCTCTAGGAAAACATGCCAATAGACTCCCACTCACACTTAGAGGCAATCACCCACGAATCTTACTCCAAGTGATCTTAACATATCCATCATGTTTCTATTTTGCAAGAACTTTTATAAAGGGTTTGTAATGTTCGCTTCTAGTCAATATATTGTAAGTTTCACTTCTCCTCATTGTACAACTTTTCATATGAGATGGAATTTCCATAGTATTCTATTTGAGATTCCTTACCTTTCCAGTAGTTCCATTATTGATACAATATTTCTATAGTTTCATCAATAGTTGGAACCTCCTACAAGTTCATCTATATGAACTTATTGATTCATACAATATCCATTGTTGTGTTCATAACACCAAGATATTCGACTTCCATTGTAGATTAAGAAACTTTCTCTTTCATGGAACTTTTCCATCTTACAGTTCTCGTTTAAGTCCAAACACAAATTTAGATTGTGATTGTCAATTTTCTTTGTCATTTTGGAAGCTAGCATCAGTGTAACTCTTTACACCCAACTCTTCCTTAATACCATAAATTAGGTACTAATCCAATTAGTGATTCTCAAGTAATTAAGGATGTTCCTTATGGAAATTAGTGACTTTCACTAGGATCTGACAGATATCCCTTCACCACGTCCAATGCATACAAGACAAGGGGATGATTACATGTCATTACATGCATGATAGATCTAATTTCGAATGCATATGTCATCTTACTCATGTTTTCACATTCTTCACATGATCTGGAAAAATAGGCTCTTGAGAGACTAATTCCATGGAACATTCACAGATCTTCTCTCATTGAGTCTTGCATGCGAAACCCCTTCAACATCTTGCCAATATATATTATCTTACTTAGGTAAAGAATCTTTCTATATCTATCTTTATAGATCTTGATTCCTAACATATATAATGACTCATGTAAACCCTGTTGGATAAATTGGACATTATAATGAATCCCTTTGTTTCGATGATGACAAACATTTCATTCTTGTTGATCTAACGTGCTACTTGAGTGTTGCAGGAAATAAGTGGATGAAAAAGCTCTAGGGAATCTATATGCTTGAATGTTTGTAAATGTCATGAAATGTAATCAATTGTAAACTTGTACAAATATATAATGTACAAGTACTTAGATTTCATGTAAATCAAGTGTTAGATCTTCCCTAGCCAATCACCACACTTAGATATGTCATCCCTTTCAAATAGGTTCACATATGCACACTCATACATTTACTTAGTGCCTAAATTGAAAGATTGAAACAGGGTCAATCTCGGTCGACCAAACTCCTCGACCGAGACACTCTCGGTCGACAAACTTCTCGACCGAGAATGACCCAAGTAGCCGTTAGACACAGCTGACAAAGTAGTTGGCAGTTGCAAATGAACGTTGATCCAGAGAGCCTGTCGGTCGACAAAACTTTGACCGAGTAGGTATCTCGGTCGACAATTTGTCGACCGAGATGGTCTCTGACAGCAACTGCAGAATAAAGTAACTAGCCGTTACTAACGCACCTAACTTATACCTAACGGCTAGTTAAGCACTTAGAAACCCCTAGAAGTTGTCTAGAACGTCCTTAAGCATCCATAGGCCATTCCTATAAATAGGACATGCCTTAGGACACCAAAATACACCTAAGCTACACTTGTGCTATACTTGAGCAAGCAATTACATTTGCAATCTGTCTGTGAGCAATTGAGCAATTCCTACATTGGCTATTCATTTCCATTGCTCCCATTTCGTGTCCTATAGGCTAGCATCTCCTTATCCACAACACTTACACTTCTACACTCATTGGTTAGGAGATCAATACGCTTGATATAGGCAAATCAAGCCTTGTGCTTAAAAGGATAAGTTGTAATTTCTATTTTCCTTCTTGTTCCTTTTTATCCTTTGTATTCTCCTTGCTACTCCTAGGGTTGGAGGCTGCGGATTGGAGAAGGTTCTTCTCGGAGGAGAAGGTGGACTTCAAGCTACTTCAAGAAGGCTATCGCACGGAAGCTACTTCAAGAAGGCTATTGCAACAGGAAGCTACTTCAGGAGGAAGGCTGCTTCAAGGTGGTGCAATTACTTCTAGGTGAAGGCTGCTTCAAGGTTGGGCGATTACTTCTAGGTGAAGGCTGCTTGAAGGGTTTAGGGAGAGAATTGTAATTTTATGTAAAGTCCTTGCGAGGTAATAAAATTAAATTCTTTCCAAATCCCGGTTGGGTAAGCAACCGGGTAGTGGACTGACAACTTTAGTATTTGCTAAAGTTGGAACCACTCTAAATCCTTGTCCCCTTGTCCAATATTTTGTGGTTGGTTGTTTGAGTTTCAATAATTGTTAAAATTATATTTAAAACTCTATTCACCCCCCTCTAGTAGTTTTTCAATTAGTATCAGAGCGGGCTTCAAGGAACCCTAACTAGGTCTTGAAGAATGAAGGGTGGAGGTGACTACAACCGTAGGCAAAGGAGTAACTTGGACCAACTTTCAACAAGCTGCAATTGGTGTTTAGGAACAAACCATACAACAATCGGTTGTCCATGGAGAGAAAAGATGAAAGAGGTCCACAAAAATTGTCTCATTGCTACAACCAATGAAGAAGAAGAAGAAGAGGTAAGCCTTCTTGATTTATCAAAAGAAGAGCTAATTTCTAGTCTTGAAGAAACACACAATAAGTATATTGAGTGCAAGAAGAAATTAAAGAAATCTAGTAAAACAAACGATGAGTTAAATGCTAGACTTCTTGCTCTTACATCAGAAAATGAAGATTTATATGCTAAATTGAATAATCTTGGTTTTGAAAAAGATAGCATTGTTTCTGAAAATCGTACTTTGAAATCATCTCTAAGTAGTAGTGATGTGAAGATTTTTACTCTAGAAACAAATTATGATCTTCTATATCAAGAAAAGGTTGGATTACTTGCAAAGTTAAATGATCTTCAAAAACAACCTGTTCTGTGTACACATCTAGATTATGATAATATAGTGAAAGAAAGGAATTCTTTATCATCTAATCTAGATCAAGCAAAACTAGATATTAAGAAAAGAATGGATGAGATCACTAAGTTGCAACAAGAAGTTAGTAGGTTAAGCAACAATGGAATCCTTGATAGAATATTGGATAATTCCTATCATCAAATTGGGAGAAGAGGACTAGGTTATAAGCCCAAAGGGAAATCTCATCAACAACCTAGTTGGAGAAAGCCACGAGCACATCAAGCTACATTTGTACCAAAGAACAACCTAGACCAAAACCATAGAAAAAGACTTGAGGTTGATTCTATATGTTGCCATTATTGCTCACGTCTTGGACATTACTCTTTTTCATGCCCATACAAGAAAAAGAATGTTGAGTTAGTATGGGTTCCAAAACCCCCAAACTAAATGGATAAAATTAAGTTGAGATATGACCAAAGACTCTAAGTTGTATATCTCTATGTCTATCTCAACTTAACATAATAGGACACCAAGTTAATCCAAGAAATTAAATTTCCAAATATACATCTTAAACTACTTGTTTAGTTTGGATTCACAAAATGTATATGATTAGTTGAGATTTAACCTAAATGTTGCTTTGATATTTAAATATCTCAACTAAATCGAGCTTTAACTTTCATACTTTTGCTTTTAATTATAAACAATATTTGAAAACAGGTTTGAAACAACACAGAACCTTTCTCGGTCGAGACAATGTCCACCGAGGGACCTGTCGGTCGAGAAATGGTCGACCGAGCAAGCTTCTGTTGTCAAGTCTGACATAAATCTTCTGAAATTGTATTTCAATCAACCTAGTTTGCTATCAAGTTGTTATTGATGATCGAATTAACATGCAAATCAAGAATAAAATCTTGGAAGACAATTTTTGTAGCAAGACATATTGATCGTTTACATTATATAACATTATGAGTAGAAAATCCTTAAACATATTGCAAAAGTGCTGTAAGAAGACTAATCTTGAACAAACCTTATTCATTGTTTGAAAAGTTTCTTAGGCATGATCAGTTATAAAAAGTTTGTCTTAAAATTGAAAACTTATATGAGACTATTTTGGTTTACTCTCAATGGTTGGATTTAAAACTGAAAAATCATGATTAGCTTAACCAAGGAAATTACTGTTTTATCATAATTTACATGAACCATGTATGTGTTGCAATTTAAATTATTGCACTATGGATATGCTTCTACCTCTCTATAGCATCATGATTATTATATTTCAATAACTATGTTTCTAAAGAATCTTATGATAAGGGTATAAGAAGAAATGGGATTTGATATTTATGTACCCATAGCAAAGCATATGAAACATCATTCACAATGAATGTAAAACATGCATTCTAGAAAAATCAAGGTCAAAGACTTCACTATGATGCTCATATTAAGTCTTCATAATAGGTATATCTTAATGTGCTTCAAATTGATATTTATAGCTATCTGCAGAAATTATACTTCACATATGAATGTTTATCTTGGAAATCTGCAGAATTTGCCTCTTGGTTAAAATTAAAATTGACCAAGGGGCGCCATGGTCGTAGTCAAGGGTGACCTAAAATAAGCTTTGACAAAATGCTTATTTGAACATCATTTTACTGTACTTAATCTTAGTATACTTTTGATAAAGGTCAAAATCAAAATTTAAAATCATTTGTGACCTTAGAAGCCTTAAATTGCTTTAAATTGTAAAATTAAGGGGGAGCTCATAAAAAACAAATTCGATAATTTGATTAAGAAGCTTACAAAAACGTTGTAAACATCATTTGAAGCTTGTTAATACCTTATTTTTTCTTTGATATAAAGAAATCTATGAATGATCTTGTACTTAAAGGAACTCTCTAAACAAATCAGGGCTTAACATCCCTTGTATTTGATTAGAGACATTTTTATGAACTCTAAGAATTACAGGATTCTCATTTAATTTAGGGCTTAACATCCCTTGATAGATGAGAAATCAATATACATTCATCATAAGCTTAAGGGAATCTCATATCATTTCAAGGCTTAACATCCTTTGCAAATGATTGAGAAACAAATCATGGATAAATTAGACAAAAATGATATTCAATCCATGCTCCTAATAGATATCTATTTAAGGGGGAGCATAATATAAAATTAAGGGGGAGAAGAAAAATAAAATATTCAACTTGGATATCTTTTTGAAATGACAAAGGGGGAGAAAGAATATAAAATCAAAAATATAATCAAATATATAAATGAGTTTCATAACATCTTGGTCAGCACTCATGGCTACAAAAGGTAATCTTCAGGTATGAAACTTACATGCTTTATATTTCCTTATTTCATATTTAGGAAATGTTTGTCATCTTCAAAAAGGGGGAGATTGTTGGATAAATTGGACATTATAATGAATCCCTTTGTTTCGATGATGACAAACATTTCATTCTTGTTAATCTAACGTGCTACTTGAGTGTTGCAGGAAATAAGTGGATGACAAAGCTCTAGGGAATCTATATGCTTGAATGTTTGTAAATGTCATGAAATGTAATCAATTGTAAACTTGTACAAATATATAATGTACAAGTACTTAGATTTCATGTAAATCAAGCGTTAGATCTTCCCTAGCCAATCACCACACTTAGATATGTCATCCCTTTCAAATAGGTTCACATATGCACACTCATACATTTACTTAGTGCCTAAATTGAAAGATTGAAACAGGGTCAATCTCGGTCGACCAAACTCCTCGACCGAGACACTCTCGGTCGACAAACTTCTCGACCGAGAATGACCCAAGTAGCCGTTAGACACAGCTAGAAAAGTAGTTGGCAGTTACAAATGAACGTTGATCCAGAGAGCCTGTCGGTCGACAAAACTTCGACCGAGTAGGTATCTCGGTCGACAATTTGTCGACCGAGATGGTCTCTGACAGCAACTGCAGAATAAAGTAACTAGCCGTTACTAACGCACCTAACTTATACCTAACGGCTAGTTAAGCACTTAGAAACCCCTAGAAGTTGTCTAGAACGTCCTTAAGCATCCATAGGCCATTCCTATAAATAGGACATGCCTTAGGACACCAAAATACACCTAAGCTACACTTGTGTTATACTTGAGCAAGCAATTACATTTGCAATCTGTCTGTGAGCAATTGAGCAATTCCTACATTGGCTATTCATTTCCATTGCTCCCATTTCGTGTTCTATAGGCTAGCATCTCCTTATCCACAACACTTACACTTCTACACTCATTGGTTAGGAGATCAATACGCTTGATATAGGCAAATCAAGCCTTGTGCTTAAAAGGATAAGTTGTAATTTCTATTTTCCTTCTTGTTCCTTTTTATCCTTTGTATTCTCCTTGCTACTCCTAGGGTTGGAGGCTGCGGATTGGAGAAGGTTCTTCTCGGAGGAGAAGGTAGACTTCAAGCTACTTTAAGAAGGCTATCGCACGGGAAGCTACTTCAAGAAGGCTATTGCAACAGGAAGCTACTTCAGGAGGAAGGCTGCTTCAAGGTGGTGCAATTACTTCTAGGTGAAGGCTGCTTCAAGGTTGGGCGATTACTTCTAGGTGAAGGCTGCTTGAAGGGTTTAGGGAGAGAATTGTAATTTTATGTAAAGTCCTTGCGAGGTCATAAAATTAAATTCTTTCCAAATCCCGGTTGGGTAAGCAACCGGGTAGTGGACTGACAACTTTAGTATTTGCTAAAGTTGGAACCACTCTAAATACTTGTCCCCTTGTCCAATATTTTGTGGTTGGTTGTTTGAGTTTCAATAATTGTTAAAATTATATTTAAAACTCTATTCACCCCCCCTCTAGTAGTTTTTCAAACCCTTCATAGAGAAGGTACTTATCGGTACGGTTTTAATATATCCAAGATAAGGACGTCATTCCCCATCATTATGTGAAATATAAATATGCTCGAACTAAAACTTTTATACTGCATATATCATCTTCATTTTGATTAAAGTCAAACTCTTTGATTATAATCTCAAATCTGACATTCTAGATCTGATATTCTTACTTCAATCTAGAGATTGACCTTTATAGCTTATATACTTTATTTGTAATAACTAGATTTATAAAACCTTTAGGATGTGTCATGCACACATCCTCATAATGATTCCCATTAAGGAATGTGGTTTTATCATCCATATGAGAAATCTCATAGTCTTAATAACCAGCAATGGTAAGCATTAATTTGATGGTAACCATGGCAACTGGTGAAAATATTTCACCAAGTTCAACACCTTGAACTTGTTTGAAATTCTTTGCAACCAATCCACCATTATAGGTTAGTACATTACCATCCATGTCGGTCTTCTTCTTGAAAACCCAATTCCACCCTATGGGTTTTATCCCTTCACGTAGATCCACTATGGTCATACCTTGTTGGTCTACACAGAGTCCATCATTGATCCCATGGCCTCAATCCATTTATAATTAGTTGGTGCCTCAATAGCTTGTAGATAGGTTTTTGGCTCATCATATATGACCAACTCAGCCTTCTTAATTTATATATATCATAATCTTTCAAGCTCAAGGTATGTCCTACTAGATCTATGATATTTTGTGTTATATAAGGAACTTGAGATTCCGCAACAATTTGTGATTCTCCTCGCTTCTATTGTACCTCTTTGATTCCATATTTTCTTATTGGCTTCAAACTTTTTGAGTTCTAATTTTTCCCACCGATTCCATTGGAATTGAATTCCTTATAGGAATACATCTTTCCTGGATTTTTTTTTGTGGATTGGAATATAAAAGTGGCATTCAACAAAATAACATTTATGTAGTTTGTGGACAAATATTTTCAAGAAAGTATTATGTTACACAGGATTTCACTCCTAATCCTTATAAATGAGATATGGGAAACTTCCCATGCCATATCTCATATGGTGTCCTTTTGAACCATTTTAAACGGTACATTGTTTTAGTGTAAGTCAAGTGGCAAAAAGGAAATTTAAAGACCATCTAGAATTATTGATGATTGCACCATGAATAATAGGGTGTGATGCATTCTTGTATCATTATGTTTTTGGTGGAGTTCATTGTGATGTACTATCATGGTCTTCCAGAAGGTCCTCAAACTCTTGGTTTAAAATTATTCAATATTGATCATATAAAAGTGTCTTAATACTTTTACCAATCTAATTATATACTTCATTCATGAATTTCTTAAACACTTCAAGAGATTTAGACTTTATTTCATTAAATACAATCTGCCATATTTGCTGAGATCATCAACAAATAAAATGAAGTTCTATATAACAACTTCTAGAATCTATTATAAAAGGTCTATATACATTAGTATATTTGGGGACTAATAGAATACTCACTCTCCCACTATTTCTAGTGAAATATGCTTTTGTCATATTTCTCAACAAATGAGATTCACACGTCTCTATTGGTTCAATAATGAAAATAATCAAGACGACCATCTACATGGAATCTAGAAATGCATTTCTAATTTATTTGCTCTAGATGACAATGCTATATGTATTCAATGTTTGAGTCATCAAGCCATTTAGTGTATGTGTAATACATATTTATCTTTACAACTATCAAGGATAGACTATGAGACATAGTGCACTGCCATATTGGATCTTATCTCTTAAAATAAAAATCAATTTATTCATAATATTCTCATCTGTACAAGATACATGATGCTTTTATTAATGATAGGTAAATAATAGCAATTCACTCATTATGTTACATGCTCATCAGGCTTAATGACATATTCCAAATATGGTGGCACCAAATCTTCTTCCGCATAGTTCTAGCTTACTTCTTCTAAATTTACCCATTTGTTAGGTTTATCTTGCAATTTGCCACATCTAGAGTGTTACTTATCTCTCTTGGCTTCATTCTAGAGAGTGTGATGCTTTGGGGCACCTTGGATGGGCCTCAGTTGAGTGTTGACACCCAAATGGTGATTAGGGTTTCTAGGGTTTGCTTGGTTTCGACCCATGTTTGCTTTGTTGGTTGTCTCGATCCTTTCCTTGACCTATGTAGGTCTTTTGGGTATGTTTTGACCGAGACACCTTCCTTGGGTGTGCCTTGTCTTTTCCTTTTGTGGAGTGTCTCAACCTAGTGTGAATGGTGACCTTTTGTCTTGACTAGGGTGATGCTTTTTTCTTGTTTCGACCTCCTCTAGAGTGTCTCAGCTGAAACCATGTGTTGAGGACTCAATAGGTCGAGACCCAACATAGGTTGTATCACCATCCCGTGCATGCAAGGTTTAAGTGGTTGCATGTTGGTTTCTTGGGTTGAAAAATGTCCCTTTTGTTCCTTTAGGTGTTGACACGTCACCCCTCACCCTACCTCCCTCCTCCTTTGGTATATAACCCCTTTTCTCTCCATGCAAGTGATCTTTTTCAGCCATTCTTCTTCTCCCTTCCCTTATGCTCATCCTTGGATCTTGATGGAGCAAAGAAGGTGTTGTTCTTGGTGCTTTGGAGGTGGTTCAACCTTTCATGTGGTGCCTTGAAGCTCGATCTCCCTCCTTGTGGAGGTTGCTTTCCTTGGTAAGTAGTTTTACCATCTTGATCACATTTTTCTTTGTAACCCCTATCTTCTTCTTCCTCTCTTCTTGGCCGTAGAGTAGGATTCTACCTTGGTGGTCACTTTGAGATAAGCTCCTCCTCACAAAGGCCAAAAGATGTGATTTTACCATGATGGTAACTAGTGGAAGGATGTTTTCTTCTCTTCTCTCCTCTCTTCTTTGGATCGGCCTAGCACCACTCTTGCTCTTTTCTTGAGTTATCTTTTGACCAAGGTTTTCTTGTTTTTGGAGGTGACCTTGTGTCTGAAGTGGTGATCTTGTTTGGAGCTTCATTCCTTCTCCTTGGAGCTTGTACTTTGGATCTTGATTCTCTTAAAATCAGGCGGGTGATATAACCCTCTATCCTCTCTATTATTACACTTGCCTTTAATATATGTTTCTAATTCTCTCTAAAAAATGTACACTTAATATGCTAGTAGATGTTATCATGCTTTATAACTTGAATGGTAGTAGTTGCTATGCAATGTTTGCTTACAATCTGAAACCTTAGTTTCTATATGTACATTTTCTAAGTGTTTTTGAGAAGACGATCTTGAACACATCTTAAGATTTGGTTTTGTCACCATGGTTCAAGTTCAGTCATCATGTTTTTCTTGGAGTTTTAAATGTCTTTGCCCATGTTTTGTGGTTAGGATTTCCCTTTCTTAAGTGCTTTTGCTTGATTATCTTCATAGAGTGTGTTCTAGGGTTTGATGATCTTGAATCTAAGAGTTTTGATCTTAGTGACATTTGGTTTCTTGCAGTTTGACCTTTGTTGCGGTTGAGACACATGCAGCTTTAATTTTTGGGTCGAGACATGTGTTCTCTTGGAGTTTTGGGTCGAAACATACACCCTTGTTTTCCCTTGGGTCGAGACATGTCCTTGTTCATGTATTGAACGTGTTGTTTGCTTGGTTTTGGGTCGTGAGGTTGCGTTTGGTTGCGGTCGAGATGCCTACTTTGATGGTGGTCGAGATGCTGTGTCATTGGGTCAAGACACATGCCTTTGGTTGTGGTCTATATGATGTTGTTGTGGTTTAGTCGTGACTTTGTTGTTGGCTTTGGTTGCGATGTCACCCTTAGTCACAGTCAAAGCGTTGTTTTATGCTTGGTCGTGATGCGTGTTTCAGGCTAGTCGAGATGCCATTTGTAGTTGTAGTCACGAAGCCATGTTGTGGAGTGGTCGTGTTGCCATGTTGTTATGAGGTAAGGATAGGTTTTGTGTGGTTGGTCAAGACTCCATGCTTTTATGATGGTCGAGACACGTGTTGGGTATGATTGCAACATGCATGTGATGGTTGGCCGTGACACATGCATAACATGATGTGATGGTACCGTGTATACAATGTTGATACCTAATATAGGTAGGGTAGTGGTTTGCTCAAGATAATAATGATGTTCTAACCCTAATATGCTCCAAGAAAGTAGGAGGTTGTGTACTTAGGGTTTGGTGATGGAATACAACTACGAAATCCTAATTGGGCATGTATGGATCCCTAACCCTAATGTTGGGTCATGTGATATGTTTACTTTTCTCACTTGAAGTGGTTATCTTATTATGTTGTTTTCTCTCTCCTATTTATAAGCCCCTAACCTTGCAGGTGACATGAACTTGAATATCATAGTTATGTATACTATGGTGGTGACCATATGATAGAGGGTAATGACTATAAGTCTTGATGAGACATGATGAGATCATACTGATGTGATGTGTCCTATGACATGGTGATGGCTTGATGCTTATTGTGAGGTGGCAACCTCCAGTGATGTGACATTGGTGATGACCTTGTGAATGGAAGTGCGACAAGTATCATGTGAGGATTATGGATCTTATGAGGTTCTGTCCTCATATGGCTACCACATATGAGGAGAGGATCCAACATTTTGCGAAGGGGTTGAATATTGAGCTATCTACCCAAGTGGCTGCTATGGAGAATCATGAGAAGTTCGCCATGTTTGTGGAGTCTATTAGGAGGATTGAACGGTCCATGGTTGAGAAGCATGAGAAGAGTGCCAAAAAGAGGCCTGTGAAGTGTTAGAGGCGGTCCCCAGGAGGTTTTAAGAAGTCTAGGTTTTTTTACACCTCTAAGATAATAGAGGTCCAGTGCATAGACATAGTAGTCACCAAGTAAAGGTAGAGGTCACAGTCTTCCACCTGCGGGAACCCATAGTGTAGCCTCGGTGTTAGTGACAGGGCCGTCAAGGCCGTCGTTTGAGAGCAAGATGTGCTACAAGTGTGGCTAGGTTGGGCACACAAAGCTAGTTTGCCCTATGAAAGATGAACAAGTCACCAAGTGACCAAGGAAGAGCCAGCAGGGCTCACAAAGACAGTAGTTTAATGGGGTGGAGGATGAGGAAATGGACAAGCATCATAGTATGGTTCTTGAGAACAAGCCAACAGAGGAAGAGGATGACAGTAGGCAACCATTAGATTCTACAACATGAGTCAGTCAGAGGGAGTGGTCAGTCTGTGAGTAGTTACTGGACAAATGGAGTTATTTCATTTTGATTTATCTTCTTCTTTATATCTATTTTGGTTGACCTCAGTGTGATGCACTCTTTTATCACTCAAGAAGTGATTAATAGTAATTTTTCTCTTGTTTGTCGTATAAGGGATAGCCTTCACCTTGAAACCATGTTAGTTGATTCCGTAGAGTTGTGGGAGGTGTGTCCTTCCTGTGTCCTTTCTTTTTCAGTACATAGCATTCAAGTGGATCTTATACCACTTGATATGCATGGATTTGATGTTATCATTGGATTGGACACCTTGGAGAATTATTAGGTGATCTTAGACTATTGCTCCAAAGTGGTGACGTTTGTAGATGGTGATGTGACATGGATCTTCCCAGGAGATAGGAAGATTCGATGTGTCTGGTGTCGATGATGGTGGCTGAGAAGTTGATGAGACAAGGTTGTGAGGCATTTTTGGCACATGTGATGGATCCTAAGGTGAGGGGTCCTAGTATCCAGGAGGTGCCACTAGCTTGTGAGTTTGAAGATGTGTTTCCAAATGAGTTTCTAGGTGTTCCTCCAGTCAAATAGATTGATTTTAAGATCAATCTAGTTCATGACACACAACCGATAACATAGATACCGTACATGATCGGTCCAGTTGAGATGGTAGAGTTAAAGAAAAAGTTGTAAGAGATGCTCGAGAAAGGTTTCATCATGTTGAGTACGTCACTGTGAGGTGCTATGATTGCTATTTGTAAAGAAGAAATATGGTTCCATGAGGATGTGTATAGACTATAGATAGTTGAACAAGGTGACGATAAGGAATAAGTATCCCTTGTTGAGGATAGATGACATGTTTGATCAGTTGCATGGAACCATAGTGTTCTCAAAGATTGACCTAAGATCGGGGTTATCACCAGTTGTGGATGAAGGAGGATGACATACCTAAGTCATCTTTTAGGATGAGATATGGTCATTACAATCTCGTGGGTTATGCAGTTTGGGCTAACCAATGCATCGACAACATTCATGGACTTGATGAACAAAGTGTTTCAATCATTTCTTTATCAGTTCATGGTGGTCTTCATAGATGATATCCTGATATACTCCAGAGATAGTTAGCAACATCAACAACATCTTCATCAGGCATTGACCGTGTTGAGGTAGCAACATCTATATGCCAAGTTCATCAAATACAAGTTTCGGTTAAAGAAAGTGTCTTTCTTAGGACATGCAATATCTTATAAGGGAGTTTGTTTGGACCCCAAAAAGGATAAATTCATACTGGAGTGGGAAAAACCAAAGACATCGATAGAAGTTTGTAGTTTTTTTAGTTTAGCAGGATACTATAAGAGTTTCATCAAGAACTTCAGCTTAGTGGCATTACCCGTAATGAAGCTAACAAGGAAAAATGTGCCTTTTTCCTGGGATGACAGATGCTAGTGTGTCTTTCAGTACCTAAAGGAGAAGCAGACTAGTACACCAGTGTTGGTTTTTCCATAGCACGGGAAATGATACATAGTTTTCTGTGATACATCTAGGAATAGATTTTGTTGTGTGGTGATGTAGTACAAGAATGTAATCTCTTTTGTATCATGACAATTGAAGAATCACAATGAGAACTACCCAACCCATTATCTAGAATTAGCTGTAGTGGTTCATTCCTAGAAGATCACGAGGCACTACCTTTATGGTAATAAGATTCAAATCTTCATAGATTTCAAGAACTTGAAGTACATCTTCTCACTGTAGGAGTTGAACATGAGGCAGTGGTGCTGGATGGAGCTAATAAAGGACTATGACTACACACTTGATTACCATGTAGGAAAGGATAATGTTTTGGTATATGTGTTGAGAAGGAAGTCTTCTTCTTCACCATCTGTGGGGAAGGAGTTGTGTTTCTTGGTGTGCCATAAGAGGGATATGTTAGTCTCCCTACGTCAGATGAACATGAAGCTAGAGGTATCTATGCTGGTAGGTTTGTTGGAACAGTTGTAGGTGAAGCCTACACTGAGACAACAAATCAAAGAGGCACAATAGGTTGATATTGTGGTACATCAGATACGAGCAGAGTTTGGCAGTGAGAAGTGTAATGATTTTTGCGAGGTATAGGATGGGACAGTTGTTACCATAAGAGAGTTTTGGTTCCTGATGCTGGTAATCTGAGGAAGATGGTTTGTAAGAGGCTTACTCTTCAATGTATGCTATACACCAAGATGTACCGTAACCTCAAAAATCTGTATTGGTGCCCCTGGTTTGACACATGATGTGGTTGAGTTCATGGCCAAGTGCGCAGTCTATCAACAAGTCAAAGTAGAACATCAGAAGCCTACAAGGATGATGCAATCTTTGCCTATTCCAGAGTGGAAATGGGATCATGTTATGATGGACTTTGTGGTTGGTCACCATAGTACATCAAAAGGCCATGATTCTATTTGGGTGATCGTTGACAGGTTGACTAAGTCAGTGCACTTTTTTCCATAAAAATGATGTATACAACTGAAAAGCTCATGCATATCTATGCGGATGAGATTGTTCTCTTACATGGTGTCCCAAAAACTATCATGTCAGATAGAGGTCCTCAATTTACGATTCATTTTTGGGATGTTTGCACACCACTTTGGGTATGAAATTGAGGTTTAGTACTGCCTTTCACCCACGGATAAATGGTCAATTTGAAAGGATCACACGAACTTTAGAGGATCTTTTGAGAGCATGGATCTTGTAGTTTTTGGTTAGTTAGGACATCCATCTCTGTTTGAGAGAGTTTGCTTATAATAGAAGTTATCACAGGAGCATCGACATGGAACTGTATGAGGCATTGTGTGGGAGACGTTGTAGATCTCCATTATATTGTGAAGGAGATGATAGATAAGATCAAAGTGATTCAACAACAATTGAAAGCATCTCACGATAGACAGAAGTCGTATGCAAATAACTATCAAAGACACTTGGAGTTCCAGGTGGGAGACAGAGTATATCTCCAGGTCTCTCCTTTGAAGGGTGCTTTGAGGTTTGGGAATAAGGGTAAGTTGGCTCCCAAGTATATGGGACATTACCCTATCATGGCACATGTTGAAAAGGTGGCCTACAGATTGGAGTTGCCACATAAGTTTTACAAGTTGCATCTAGTGTTCCATTTGTCTATTTTGATGAAGTACAACCTTAAGACCAAGTTGGTTTTACAGCCAATAGAGGTTGTGCTTGATGAAGATATGTCCTATGTTGAAGGACTCGTGTTGATCCTTGATAGGAGAGTGAAAAATCTAAAGAAGAAGAACATAGTGCTAGTTGACAGTTTTGTGGAATCATTTTGGAGTTGAGAAAGCTACATGGGATCTTGAGGGAGAGATGTGAAGGAAGTATCTGTGTCTTTTCTCTTAGGATTTTGGGGGGAAAATCCTTGTTAGGAGTTTATGGCTTGTAAGACCCATGACCTGTGTTTAGGGATAACCCTATTTTCTTTGGCTTTATTAATTCCTTATAATCTTTGTCTAACTCTTTGATTTCTTTTAGCGATTTTAAAGAGCTTAAGTCTCCATTTTGAGCTTGTTTGGATGGTTTGTGCTTTATGTGCTTGTTTTGGGTCAAATTGCAATTTACCCATTTGTTAGGGTTATCTTGAAATTTTCCACATGCGAGAGAGTGTGATGCTTTGGGGAACCTTGGATGTTCCTTGGTTGAGTGGTGACACCCTAGTGGTGACTAGGGTTTGCTTGGTTTCTACCCATGTGTCTTTGTTGGTTGTTTTGACCCTGGTCTCGACCTATATGGGTGTTTTGCATGTGTCTTGACTGAGACACCTTCATTGGGTGTGCCTTGTCTCGACCATGATGGTTTGTGGTGGTTTGGGTCGAAACAGTGTTTCCTTTTGTGGAGTGTCTCGACCTAGTGTGCAGGATGACCTTTTGTCTCAACCAGGGTGATACTTTACTCTTGTTTTGACCTCCTTTCGAGTGTCTCAGCCAAAACCATGTGTTGGGGACCCAAGAGGTTGAGACCCTACATAGGTTGTAACTCCATCCCATGCATTCAAGGTTGAAGTGGTTTCATGTTGGTTTCTTTGGTAGACAAGTGTTACGTTGGGGCCTTTAGGTGTTGACACATCACACCTCACCTTACCTCCTTCCTCCTTTGGTATCTAACTCCTTTTCTCTAGGTGCAAGTGATTTTTTTAGCAATTATTCCTCTCCCTTCCCATGTACTCATCCTTGGTGATCTGTGGAGCAAAGAAGGTGTTATTCTTGGTGCTTTGGAGGTGGTTCAACTTTGCATGTGGTGCCTTGAAGCTCGATCTCCCTCCTTGTGGTGGTTTCTTTCCTTGGTAAATAGTTTTACCGTCTTCATCATGTTTTCCTTTGCAACCCCTATCTTCTTCATCCTCTGTTCTTGGCCTTATACTAGGGTTCTACCTTGATGGTCACTTTGAGAGAAACTCCTCCTCCCAAAGGCCATAGGATGTGATTTTACCATGATGGTAATTAGTCGGCAAATGTTTTCTTCTCTTCTCTCCTCTATTATTTGGATCCACCTAAGGTCCTTCTTGCTCATTTCTTGAGTTATCTTTTGACCAAGATGTTCTTCTTTTTTAGGAGACCTTATAGCCAAAGTAGTGATCTTGTCTAGAGCTTCATTTCTTCTCCTTGGTGGTTGATTCTCTTCAAATCAGGGGGTGATATAACCCTCTACCCTCTCTATTAATGCACTTTAGTTTACATGCATGTTAATGTTTCTCTCTCTGAAACATACCTATAATATGATAGTCGATGTTATCATCCTATAGAAATTGAATGCTAGTAGTTTCTATGCATGGTTTGCTTCGAATCTAAAACCCTAGTTTCTATGTGTACGTTTTCTAAGTGTTTTTGAGAGGATGATCTTGGACACATATTACTCTTTGGTTTTGTCACCATGGTTCAAATTTAGTCCTCAAGTTTTCCTTGGAGTTTTGGATGTCTTCATCCATGTGTTGTGGTTCGAATTTACCTTTCATAAGTGTTTTTATCTGAGGATCTTCATAGAGCTTGTTGTAGGGTTTGATGATCTCAAAACCATGAGTTTTGATCTTAGCGATGATTGGATTCTTGCAATTTGACCTTTGTTATGGTCGTGACATATGTGCCTTTAATGTTATGTGTTGAGAGATGTACTCTCTTGGTGTGTTGAGTCGAAACATACACCCTTGTTTGGCCTTGGGTCGAGACATGTCCTTGTTCGTGTATTGAACATGTTGTTTGCTTGGTTTTGGATCACAATGTTGCCTATGGATGCACTTGAGATGCTTTCTTTGATAGTTGTCAAGACACACTATCATTGGGTCAAGACGCATGCCTTTAGTTGTGGTCTATACGGCATTGTTGTGGTTTGCTCGGGATGTTGTTGTTGTCTTTGGTCATGACGTTGCCCTTAGTCACTATCACGGTGTTGTTTTATTAATAGTCGTGACACTTATTTTAGTCATCTCGAGATGCCAATTCTAGTTCAAATTGTGACTCCATGTTGCTGAGCAGTCACGATGCCATGTTGTTGCGAGGTTAGGATAGGTGTTGTGTGGTTTGTTGAGACCCCATGCTTGCATGATGGTTGAGACACTTGTGTTGGGTATAGTTGCGACACACATGTGATGGTTGGTCATGACACATGCATTGCATGATGTCATGGTACCATCTATAAAATGTTGATACCTAATATAGGTAGGGTAGTGGTTCACTCAAGATAATAATGATATGCCAACCCTAATGTGCTCCAAGAAAGTAGGAGGCTGTGTGCTTAGGGTTTGGTGATGGAATACATCTACAAAATCCTAATCAGCCATGTATGGAGCCCTAACCCTAATGTTGGGTCATGTGATAGTTTGCTTTTCTCTCTTGAAATGGTTATCTTATTATCTTGTTTTCTCTCTCCCATTTATAAGCCCCTAACCTTGCAGGTGACATGAACTTGAATATAATAATTACGTATACTATGGTGGTGATCATATGACATAGGATAATGGCTATAAGTCTTGATGAGACATGATGAGATCATACTGATGTGATGGGTCCTATGACCTGGTGATGGCTTTATGCTTATTGTGTGGTGGTAACCTCTAGTGATGTAATTGAGGGATTGATATCCCTTAGTGATGTGACATTCATGATGACCTTGTGAATGGTATTGTGACAAGTATCATGTGGTGGTGATGTGACTAGTTCACACCTTATATATTTTATATCTTTTGGAGTTGCACTAATCCCCTTATTTTGTAGAGCTTGTTTTGGATTTGTATGTTGTAATTTGATTGAGCCAAAGGATACCCAATTGGCTTAATTAATCAAGTGAAACCCTAATCATGTAGATCCCTTATTCCATAGATCCTTTCCAGTGTCAACTTCAATTTCTAGATTGGTGAAACAAGTATAACCCAGAGCACATATTCTTGAACATGTTGGGGTGCAAGTCGAGTATCTCCTTGGATCCACAATTACAGATTGTGTGAGGCAGCCATGCGTGAGCTGATCTCCTTGTGATATGGATGGCCATGAGTGAGCCAATCCCTCATTTTAGAATGGCCATGAGTGAGCATGTTCTTCTAGCATCGTACTTGTACCAAGGTGAGCTAGGTGTTATTATATATGTGGATGGTCAGGCGTGAGACAATCCTTGAGCTTGACTATATGTCATTGTTGTAGTTGACTGATATGTCTCTACGATGTTTTTCTCTTGTGCTGACAAAGATGTGTTGGAGAGGTCATGGATTCTGGCTCTTCCATTTGTCCTTGTATGGAACCTATTTTGACTTAGCAGTGGTCAGTTGGATTTGGGTGGTACGACGGAAATCTTCAGGGCAATAATAAAAGATACAACACAACCATGTAGTGTATCTTGCTAAAGGTAAAATACAAATAACATTATTTGAGCCCTTTGCCGTAACTTTTACTGATTTATTGAAATATAAGATGGTAAGGGAAGTCAATTGTGATACATTTTCTTCATATTCCTTCTTAGAATATCAATTATTCTACTACTCGGTGATAATTACCTAGTTTTTCTTAATCTTCTTTATCTATTAGATACATATCATTTAGTTGAATCTACTCAACCTGCTACATACCTTTACCTACCTACTTAGTTATCTATTCTTTAATAGATGTTGGCAGAGAGTTATATCTCTCACTGGGATGATTGGTCTCACCCTGTGGTTTTCCACATCATTAAGGTGGTTGTGCACGAAGAGGTAGAGATCGTGTAGCCGAGGAAGAGCAGCAACAAGAGCTTTAGTTGATAAGGTTGGATGTGTTTCTAGTCTTTTTGTGATAGAGTCCTATAGTCATCCCTATACACTTAGGTCTTTAGGGTTGTACTCGATGTGTTTTGTAGATAAGTTATCGTTGCGAGGTTTTGGGCATGTGAGCCATGGTTGTATAGATATGGTAGGTGTATATGTATATATGTGGAACATGTATCTCATGTAACAGGTTGATGACAAGAATGATGATGCACAGTGATGTAAGAATCATGACATATGTTCTATGTGATACAAGTGACATGTTGAGGACTTATATGTAATGAGTTTTTGGCTTATGGTGCTTTTAAGAAATCAGTTTTAATTTCTTTTGTTTTCTTGTAATCCGCTTGTCTAGTTTTATTTCCACATTTGGTTTTGAGCAATCTCAATTGTGGCTCTTCCAAGTGTCACACTCATTATCAAGGCATACCAGACATCAGGATGAGTATATAACATTGCATACATCATTGATCCAATTGTTGATGCTAATGGAGTCATACTCATGTGTTCCCTTTCTTCACAAGAACTGTGACTTTGAGCTTTAGAGATGGTAACTCCATGTACCATGGGCAGTTTCCCTCTCTTTTAGATCTCCATGTTGAGCCTCTTCAACACTTTATCAATGTATGTTCTTTGACCTCTTGCAAGAAGACTTCTATATCTATCTCTATAGATCTTGATCCCCAAGATGTAGGATGCTTCTCCCAACTATTTCATAGAAAATGTATTTCCCATCCATGTCTTTACCTTTTGTAAAGTAGGGATGTAAAGAAGAGAAACTACCTCTATACTAAAATTTGAACAATAGAACCTCCAGTCGAAACACACTCAGAAGGTATGATGGAGTGGGAGTAAAATTTTCAAATCTTTATTAATGGTATTCAAAACAACCAAAGTGTAGCATCGGAATAATAATCATGACTATATTCAATTATAACAAAGGGGAACATCTTAAACTTACATCATAAGGATCCATGTAGAGGAAATCTAAACCACCTCAAGATTATCTCCAAGCTTTAACTTTTCAACCTAAGTCCATGTCAACATGCCTTGTCATCCAAGTCCTCCACCTAGGGTTGGAAGCATACCCCAGCAAGAAGAGAGAAATAAAAGACATTAGCAAAGGCTGGTATGTGCATACTAAAAAGCAAATTGAGCAATTTATAAAGAATAAGGGACATCAAAATAAAAGGGTTCCCATGCAAGAGATAAGGACTACCCAATCGGGCAGAAAACAAAAGAATCATCATCATCATGAAAGAAGATACTTGCCATAATCAAAATAATAAAGTAGTTCCACATAAGCACATATCAAGATTTGGGCACATAACCCATCATCAATTTGGGCACATAACCCATCATAAACATCAAGCTGCATGCATGTGAGTTAAGCATAGCCGTAGAACAATATAAACACAATTGGCGACCAACCCTCATAAAGTTGAAACCTGATAGAGAATGGCATATAACCAAACTCCCAAATATATCAAATTGGGACAACCCTCATAAAGTTGAAACCTGAGTATGGGGTACATAACCTCCATTCCAAAAGCATAAAGGGAACATAACCCTAAAACCAATGCAATTACACTACTCTAGTGCTACTGAATCACATAGCATGTAAAATATAGAGACAAGTAGAAAGTATAGTCAAAATATACCAAAGTAGTCACCACATAAGTGACCAACATAGACATCCACCTTACAAGTGGGCAAAAGATATCACATAAAAATCCACATCATAATGGGCATATCCAAACATGCACCAAGGCAACAAGCAGAGTCAAGAGAATAGCCAAGTTTACTACAAATAAGATACTTAACAAGAACCATGATATCAAAAGATAAGAGAAATGTCCATAAAACCAAAAGAAAAAAGAAACATAGGTTAATTGCTCAAAGGAATAATAGGGGATGCAAACATACCTCAACTTTAGAGTCTAATAGACCAAGATCACTCCTAGATCCAAATCTAGGTCTCCAAAGCACCTAATATCATGTATGTGAAATTAGGGTTAGATTTATATTCATTTCACAAACCCCAAAAATCTCCTTTTTAATATTAGGGAATTAGGTTATCAAAACCATTCCATATTGTAGTTCACATTATTTTGAGTTCAAAACATATTTCATTATATTTTTTTGACTTATAGATAATTAGTTATGATTCTTCCAAGTTAATCCATCATTAATTAGATCCATTGAAAACGCATGCTATTAATCATTGGATTTAGTCATGAAAACTTATAATTATATAGGCCTTATTTTTCTCATTTTATTGACTATTTTTACATATTTTTCTGATCAACAAATAAGGAGTTATGAATTTTATAAATCGGACCAATGAGAATTCAAGGAAATGCTATGTCAGCAACACATAGGCGAGAAGCATTGTGAGAGAGAGAGAGAGCAGGCCCAGCATGACATGGCCCAATCACATGCAGCCATGTCAGCTGGTCAACGCCATCCCGACATCGCTCAAGGAAAAGAAAAATAGCATTAGAAGGACCATCATACCCCTATTGTAAAATGAGTCACGAAAAAAAAAAGTGAGGCTACAAACGTAATTTCACCTGAGTGATTCTCTCCCACCCGTGAGCCCTGTGCCATTGCTACTTGAAGCAGCAGGCATCAGTTGGCTCGGTTTAGGCAAAACAACAGAAAAAACCAAAATAAGAACTAACTGGACCTTCCGATTAGAAACTGCATGCCAAGGCTGGTGGTAGAGAAATTAAGTCGGGCAGAGGCCAAGGCATATGACATTGCAAAACGAGCTTGATCAGAGGCATAAAGAGGGAAATCAACACATCACCTGATCATAACAAATTGGAGACTCCAAAGGAACACCTAGCCTTCCGTGAAGCCTACTAGATGATTTCCAGAGAGTCTGAAGGTCCAAAGCTCACCATCGGAGTCGGGAAGGGATGCTGCTGGCAGCGGAATTAGGGAGGTATACTCCCAGCCTAATCGGGTGAATCCAAATCAAGAGAACAATCACACAGAGCAAGGGGAAGGTCATGGACACACAAATCGAGGGCCCGAAGCCATGGAGTGGCGAGAAGAAGAAGAGGAGGGGAAAATAGGGAAAACAATGATGGCGCTACACATCTGGGCAGTATAGGATAGAAAACCCCAACATATATAGGATGGGAGGGTGTAGAATCATGCAAGGAACACAATGGGAAAAGAATTTCTAAAAACAGTTGTGAATCGAGAGAGATATTCGGGAAACAAAATCATCATTACTGTAGCGTTCTAACACAATCCGAGTTGGAGGAGAAGGACAACCTGATAGCATGATCTTGATCGGACGATCCACAAACCTCGTGAAATTGGGAAACTTTAACATAGCGGTGTGACAAGCAAATAAACGTGACATTTAATGCAAAAATCAAATTCGATTAAACCAAAGTTAGATGCATTTAATGTACATATTTTCTCTTTCCTTTTTTAAGGGTTCTATTCTTATCCAAATTAGACCAAACTTTGCACACAAGTTAAGTTAAACAGGTAGATTTCAAATCTCCAGTTAGATTTCATTTTTGGAAACTTTAGATGTATTATTTAATACATTCTTTGTTTCTGTTTCCTGATGCATTAATAACACTTGGATTACCCAAATTAGGTGAAACTTCATCCACAAGTTAACTTAAGTGTGTTGAACATGAATTTTCCATCAATTTTACATGTTGGAGTTGTTTGAGCATTTATTTAATATTTTGAAGGTTCTACACACTCTCTCTCTCCTGATTTCACCTTTTAAGCCAACTTTCTCCAAATTGGATGAAAATTTACCCAAAGGCTATATTGTTGCTTTTTGAATATTTCATACACGATAAGTAATTTATAAGTTGTAATACGACAAAAACAGTGAGCTTCTCAAATCCTTTTTTAAATATACCATTATAATTAACTAAAATATGACCTATCACATCTTTTTACAAACATGCCATTATAATTGACTAGAATATTACCGGGCATGATATGATCGCTTTGAAGTCCTGTTCTCCCGTCCGTTGTCTCTTGTCTCCTTTTTTCTCATACTTTTGACACCAACAAAATCAACTAATCATATCTATTTATTTTATATTCTCTCCCATAACTAATCTTATGTTTTCTATTTTAATTAATGCTATCCATAATTACTTCTGAATATTCATCCGTTTCCCCACTATCAGAGATATTTATGTCATTTTGACCCTTTTTCTTCTAACATTTTCCAACTCCTTGTGATTTTCTAACATCAAAATCAACTAATGCACCTCCAAACACATGAGAGTAGAAAGTGAAGCTTTATTCTCTCTCTTTTCTCTTACGTTATCTATAATCAAATTATGTTCATAAATACCCTCAAATGTTCTCCTGCTCCTAATGGACGTCATGCCTGCCATTTGATGCTTTCTCTTCTAACTTTTCCCATTTCTTCCTTTTTGTTATTTTCTATCAATAAGATCATGTAATGCTAGTAACATATGTGAGTGGAAAGTAAAGAGTCATTATCTCATAACTCTGTTTGCTTACATTTTCAAACTTCTCTTAGATTACAATTTGTAGTAATAAAATCAAATAATTGAAATTGACATGCAAAGAAATATCCATTAGCCAAACCTTTTTATTTAATATTTTATGTGCGAACTAGTGTTATGTTCTATATTCCAAGCAATTCTATACGTATACTATTAAATTATCTCCTACTCCTTCACTCTAACAGATATTTACATCATTTTGATCTTATTTAATCTGACGTTTTCCAGCTCCCATTTTTATTTATTTTTTAAATAGAATCAACTAATGCAACAGACAAGAGTGGAAAGTTGAAAGTCATTATCTCTATTCTTTACATTTCCAAATTCATCCTAAAATGCATTTTCTAAGAACAATATCAAATAATGGAAAATGACGTACATAGATAATTCATTACCTTTTTTTTTGAAGTTAAAGAGAATTCATTACCTGAATTTATATGTCATGTTTTCACTCCCAATTATTGTTATGCTCTTTATTCAAATAAAATATATCCATAACTACTCTCAAATGTCCCCCCGCTCCGTCACTCTCAAGGTTATAACCCTTTCTTTTTTCTAACGTTTCCCAAGACTCTTTTGTCATTTAACAACAAAATCAACTAATGCACGTAGTAGCTGACTGTAAAAAGTAGATCGGCATTGTATATCTATTCCCTTATGGTTCAAACTCATATATGTAATTTTTTTAGAAACAAAATCAAATCATGAAAATAACATGTTATGAGAAATCCGTTGTCTGGATTCATTTATATTGTGTTTATTCTCTTAATGTTATGTTCTCTATTTCAATGAAGTCCATCCATTACTGCTCTTAAATATTTCCCCACTCCCACACTTAAAATGTTCCTTTCGACCATTTCACTTTGAAGTTTTCCAACTCCACTTTTTTAATATTTTTAATTTAAAGAAAAAAAAACGAGTAAGAGGTGAGAGTGGAAAGTTCTCAACCTATATAGTATTTTTTATTTTTAAAATTGAATACTGAAAATTGACGTTATAGAAGAAATCCATTGGCAAAATTAATT
>OY856412.1:1386480693-1386510693 GCA_963693085.1 Alisma plantago-aquatica
CGATGTGGCATTAACAACATCATCGGGAGATTAGGGATACATCATCCCGGCATATACATATAATGAAGAATTGAGAGATTTAGTGTTTATCTCACTTCAATTCCTTCATTAGGGCGTAAGGATATTCGTGCCCATAACCCCCACATACTCAAAAGTATGCTCTCCAGGAGTTCCCTTAGGAAAACCTATTTCACCATCACCTAACTTCTGACGATGATGGATCTATGGTCAGGGCTCTACATGATATCATTTCACTTGATTATTTAAGTACATTACAACATTCTTTTAGCATCAGACATGTTGTCAATCATATAACATTATAACATTTGCTATAAGGAATGAGTACTATTTCTATCAAGTTCATTTCACAGCTTTGCTAACATTGGGATCTCAATCCCTTATCATCTCATCATCATGATTCAAGAATATGGATGTTCAAACCCTTAAATTATCAAAACACATGTTACCACTTTAATAGGTAACTTAATGCCATCAAGTCATCTGACAGTGTAAACATGTATTGTAATGCAGGTATTTCACATGGCTCTTAAAGCCTATCAATCTCTTTTGTTACCTTTCACTAGGCAACGTAACATTTCATTGCTTATAAAACTCATAAAGTGCTTTCAATACACAAGGCATCACAGCACATACCTGGCTATGCTCAATATCTCATGAAACCTGCATGATTAGTACAGATAATAACAAACACATCAATTTCATATTAGTATAATGCAAAATAATGATAACATCACTATTCAAGGATTACCCCACTATACCCTTGCTAGGGTTAGGGTTTCCATTTTTAATTCAATTAGGGTAACCATTCCCTTAGCTCAATTAGGATTAATGACTTATCACTTCATTATCCAACCTTAGAGCTCTACATTATAAAGAATAACCCAAAATTAGGGTTTCACACATAGTTTCACCTTAATTGGAATTAAGGTTTACTATACAATCAACTTCCAAGTCAAATATAATGCACCACGTCCGTGCTGCCAAAAACGGCCGTGCAAAGGGAACCACCACGGCCGTGCTTCCTTGCACGGTCATGCAAAGAGAAACCACCACGGCCGTGCTTCCTTACACGGTCGTGCAAAGACAGCCACCACGTCAGTGCTGCCTAGCACGGTCGTGCTACAACAGACCATAATTGTTTTATACTTGTAAACTCAATACATCCAATTGATTAGGGTTTTACTATTAGCCCTAAGTGGGAATAATCAACAAAGTACCTTTAATTTAAGGTTGCCTTATCATCATTATGAATTAGGTTCATATCATCATCATATAATAGAATTTCATCTATCAATACCCTCAATTAGGGTTATGATTCATTAGACTTCATAATTAGGGTTTCATGATCTCACTATTAAGAATCATGCCCTAACTAGACATTCATTCATGAAAGATATCCTCTCTCTCATCTTCCATAAGATGGAGTTTACCTCAGCCTTGATTAAGCTAAGTCAACTCAACTTGAAAGAAGAATTGACATCATAGGATATGTCATTATACCAAGATCATTAGAGCTCAATTTCCCTTGAATTACATCATGTGATTGACTACTCAAACCGTTGACCCTCACCCACTTTGAGAGTTCATATAATTTGGTTGATTACCTTCCAAGTGATCTTGGAATCTTTGACCTCAAATGATCATGAACAAACTAGGGATTCCATTTAGTAATGTAGCATTTGAAACTGTTTGAGCCTCAACCGGTTTGGGATTGTTTGGTGCCAAATGTTCTTGAGACCATTTGGTCCCAAACGGTCTGGAGACCGTGTGGTCCAAACCACCTCAAAACCGAATGGGCCAAATATGGTCTCCATCAATCACATTGAATTAGGGTTTTCAATGTTGATCCCTTCAATCGATCTTGTACATGTTAGCCACTAATCAATTGAGTTAATTAGATCAACCCTCAACTGATTTGAAACTCAATTGACCCTCAATTGATCATCAATTAGGGTTTGAATCAATTGGATTAGGGTTTGGAATCGATGTACCTTCAATATTCATCAATGTGTGACTAGTTACTTTATAACTATTGAACCACCATCCAAATGGGGTATGACCAGACCCCAAACGGTCTTGAGATCATTTGGATGACCTCCAAATGGTCTTGAGACCGTTTTACCATCATAATACTCAAATCCAAGTCATCCATTTAGGGTTTTGATCAATGAAGTGCTCACCAATTCAGCAATTTATTGCAAATCAGCTTGGTAACTTTAGACCTTCAAACACCTAACTATACCCAACCCTAGACCTCCAAACGGTCTTGGGTGACCACCAAACGGTCTTGAGACCGTTTGGATGAGCTCCAAATGGTCTTGAGACCGCTTGGGTCATCCAACCTTTGGATTCTAGTGAAAAATCATCATGGATTGGTCTATCGAGTTGATCAACAAGTCAGCACTTCATTGCAATATGATTTAGTACCTTTGGACCTTCAATTGGTCAACTATACTTGACCCCAGACCTCCAAACGGTCTTGGGGTGATCCTCAAATGGTCTTGAAACCGTTTGGGTGATCCCCAAATGGTCTTGAAACCGGTTGGGCTAATCAACCCAAAATCTCAACTTAACTCATTGGAATTTCAGCACTGTTTTCAATTAGGGTTTGCCTAATTTGATTAGCCTTCAACTCATGATTCCTTTGGAGTTAACTCCTAAAATATGGAGGGTCATTAACCAACATATTTAGGAACAGTAATCCCAAACGGTCAACGCTTGGTCAATCATCTCATGCGGTTTTGAAACCGTTTGCCCAAAAAGTCAAATTATTCAAATTCAAAATCAGCATTTAACCCAATTAGGTCTACCTGATTGATTAGCCTTCAACTCACGATTCCTTGGGAGTTAATCCCTAAAATTTGGTGAGTCATTAACCAACATAATTAGGAACAGGATTCCCAAACGGTCAATGCTTGGTCAACTCCTCCAAATGGTTTTGAAACCGTTTTCCGAAAAAGATCAAGTTAAGCAGGTTGAAAATCAGCACTTAATTCAATTCGATTTGCCTAATTGATTGGCCATCAACCTATGATTTCTTTGGATTTAACCCCTAAAATTTGAAGGGTCATTAGCCTAAATAATTAGGAACAATATTACCAAATGGTCAACGCATGGTCAACTCCCTCAAATGGTTTTGAAACCGTTTTCCACCAAACGGTTTTGGTGAAACCGTTTGGTCCCCACCTTTGAAACTGTTTGCTCCAAAGATATTTGGTGAGGTTCTTGGTTATGATGATGTCGTCATCATCTTCCTTCGTGCAACCAAGAACAGCAACCGTTCTTGATGGAAATTGCAGCAAAGAACAAAAGTGTATCAAATTGAAGAAATAAATCAACAAAGCATAGAGAATTGATGCAATAGCAATGTTTAAGGGTTTAAGTTATAAAACCCGCATCAAATCTGATATCCAAGCTCCAAGCTCCATGAATCTAATGGTGGATGGAGCTCCAGAAACTATCCAAGGTTCTTTCTTGAGCTTTTGGATGAAATGGATGGCTAGAATTGGAAATCGAGTGAAGAAAACTAAGAATCAAGCATTGATTTAGGGTTTTCACCATGAATCCTAGGTAGAAGATGATCTAAACTTACCAACAGGTGGTGTTCGTCCTTCTCCTGCTCCTGGACTCTCCCTTGGTCGGCCAAAGCAAGAATGAAGAGGAAAAGACTAAGGGTACGTTTCTCATGTGTTATTGAAATAAGGTATACATAAAGGATATGTATATAGGTCTTTAAGGAAAGAGAAAATGAAATTATTTCCTTTAAATTCCATAATAATTTCCCCCAAATCCTCCTCCTTTACTTGATCACGAAAGCACCTTCAAACTATTTCAAAATCTCTTCATTATCCAAGAATTAATGGAAAAGAAATTAAGCACCTTAATCCATTATAATAATAATATATCTTTTTGAGTGGAAGTTCTTTTCCTTATAATAAGGTGAGTGGAATTTCACCTCCTTAGGATATTTTTGATCCTTGCAAGCTCAAGGACGTCCAAACACACATCTGAATTCCACCATTTAAATTTTTATTGAAAGCCCTTCAATTATTTTTTATTTGTTTTTGCATTAATTTGAATTAGGGTTTCAATTATGCTTATATCTTGATTATTTTAATGTCAAGATTCTCTCTCCTCCAAGATACTTAAAATGAGATGTCCTTCTCATTTTCTTTGCTCTACATGATGCCAAAGATTATTAGGGACCTTATTGAAGTGGTAATTTGCATATTGAACCCTAGATTTTGGGTAAATTGCACTTTACACCAAAACTAGGTTTTAATGCACAAACATTGCTTTATCAGCTCTTTCTTGGTATTCAGGCTATCACAAGCCATACCTCTACATCATCTTCATTATTATGATGCTTCAACACATGAGGAACTTATTATTATGCACAATTTGTAATTTAACCCCTCAACTTGGGTAATTTTCACTTTAGTCTAAAATTAACAAAACAATGTTTCAACATTATTAAAAAAGGACTGAAATTGAAATATAAGTTCCTCAAGAGCCTTAATTACCTTTCACATGATAAGTACAAGCATCTAATCAACTTTGTTAAGCAAAACTCTTGGGGTTAGAACATAACCCAGGTCAGGGATGTTACAAATTATCCACCCCTTACAAGGATTTTGTCCCCAAAATCATTACAAAACATATTAAGAGAAAAGAGCAGGGTATTTCCTTCTCATCTCTTCCTCTAGTTCCCACGTAGCTTCTTCAATGCCACGATGATTCCAGAGGACTTTTACAAGACTAATATCTTTATTTTTAAGCTTTTTGATTCTTCTATCAAGAGTCAACACAGGTCCTTCCACATATGATATATCATCATTAAGCTCAACCTCCATAGGCTATAGAACTGATTCTGTGTCAAGATGACATTTCCTTAGCATGGAAATGTGGAACATTGGGTGTAACTTTTGCAACTCAGGTGGTAACTCTATTTTATAGGCTACCTTTCCAATCCGTTCAATGATTGGATAAGGCCCCAAAAATCTAGGAGCTAACTTTCCTTTTCTTCCAAATCTAAGAACTCCCTTCCAAGGTGAGACCTTGAGGTACACTCTGTCTCCAACTTGGAATTCTAAAGGTCTATGACGCTTGTCAGCATAGGATTTCTACCTATCCTGTGCAGTCTTTAACTGTTGTTGTATTATTTTAATCTTCTCGATGGTCTGCTGCACAAGATCAGGACCCAAAAGTTGATATTCACCAGTTTCATACCAACATAGGGGTGATCTACAACGTCTACCATACAAAGCTTCATAAGGTGCCATGTTAATGTTGTGCTAATAGCTATTGTTGTAGGCAAACTCTATCAAGCTTAGATGTAGATCCCAACTTCCTGTAAACTGAAGGACACATGCCCTAAGCAAGTCCTCCAAGGTTTGTATAGTCCTTTCTGACTGTCCATCAGTCTGAGGGTGAAAAGTTGTACTAAACCTTAATTGTGTGCCTAAGGCTTTATGAAGTCGCTCCCAAAAATGACTCGTAAACTGGGGACCTCTGTCAAAAACAATGGTAACTGGGACCCCATGCAGCCGCACTATGTCATCTACATATAATTGTGCCAGCTTCTCAGCAGAATAGGTTGTTTTGACAAGTAAGAAATGTGTTGTCTTTGTCAACCTATCGACTATTACCCAAATGGAATCATGACCTTTGGCTGTTCTGGGTAAACCAACCACAAAATCCATGGTCACATGATCCCATTTCCACTGTGGTATAGACAGAGGCTGCAGTGTTCCTGCAGGCTTTTGGTGTTCAGCTTTAACCTGTTGACACACTGGACACCGCATAACGAACTCAGCAACATCCTTCTTCAAACCAGGCCACCAATACATATCTTTCAAGTTATGATACATCTTTGTGCTTCCTGGACGCATAACATACATAGAAGAATGAGCTTCTTCCAAGACTAACTTCCTTAAGTTATCAACATCAGGTACTATCATTCTACCATGATAACAGGCTACCTGATCATCTGAATCATAGAAACCTTCTCATTTCTCAATACCATACTCTGACCTAATCTGTTGAATTGCAACATCAACTTGTTGTGCCTCCTTAATTTGCTGTCTCAGAGTAGGTTTTACTTGCATTTTAGCTAACAGCTCGGCTAACAATGATACTTTAAGCTGTATGTTGTTTTGCCTCAAGGAGATAAGCATATCTCTTTTAGAGCACACTAAGGAGTTCAACTGTTCTTTTTCTAGAGCTGGTGTTGCTGATTTTCTACTTAAAGCATCAGCAACCACATTGGCATTCCCTGGATGATAATCAATTGTACAATCATAGTCATTGATTAAATCCATCCAGCGGCGTTGCCTCATGTTAAGCTCATGCTGAGAAAATATATACTTTAGGTTCTTATGATCTGTGAAAATCTAAAATGTCTCTCCATAGAGATAGTGTCTCTAGATCTTCAAGGCATGGACTACAACAGCTAGTTCTAAATCTTGTATTGGATAATTCTCCTCGTGTTTCTTAAGCTGTCGGGATGCAAAAGAAATCACATGCTTATCCTGCATTAACACACATCCTAGTCCATTCTTAGAGGCATCACAGAAAATTATATACCCTTTTCCTTACTGAGGTAACACAAATACAGGTGCACTAGCCAACCTTTCCTTCAACAACTGGAATGATTGTTGACACTTGTCATTCCATACAAAAGGAACATCTTTTCTGGTTAACTTGGTTAAGGGTAAGGCTATAGAACTGAAATTCTTAATGAACCTCCGGTAATAGCCTACCAACCCTAAGAAACTGTGAATCTCCATTGGTGTCTTCGGTTGCTCCCACTGTAGAATAGATTCTACCTTTTTAGGGTCAACACAAATACCTAAAGCAGATATTATGTGTCCAAGAAAAGAAACTTCTGGTAACCAAAACTCGCATTTGCTAAACTTAGCATACAACTTATGCTTTCTTACAAAGTCAGAGCCTGACGAAGATGGTGCTCATGCTGCTGAGCATCTCTACTGTAGATCAAGATGTCATCTATAAAGATGACTACACATTAATCAAGAAAAGGTCGAAAGATTCTATTCATGAGTTCCATAAATGCAGCTGGTGCATTAGTTAGTCCAAATGACATAACTGTGAATTCATAGTGACCATACCTTGTTCTAAAAGCAGACTTAGGTATGTCACCCTCCTTAATACGTAGTTGATGATATCCCGACCTCAGGTCTATCTTTGAGAAGATAGTTGCACCACGCAACTGGTCAAACAAATCATCAATCCTTGGCAGAGGATACTTATTCTTTATATTCACTTTATTAAGTTATCTGTAATCAATGCATAACCACATTGACCCATCCTTCTTCTTAACAAAGAGGACCGGAGCACCCCAGGGTGAAGTGCGTGGTCGGATGAAACCCTTCTCAAGCAACTCTTGTAGTTGTTTCTTGAGTTCTGCCATCTCAGCAGGCACCATTCTATATGGTGTTTGTGCTATTGGCTGTGTGCTCGGAATTAGATTAATCTCAAAATCAATCTCTCGGGGTGGAGGGACACCTGGAAGTTCTTCAGGAAATACATCTTCAAATTCCTTGACTACACGAACTTCAGCCGGATTAGAACTCTCCATGGTGGTATCTACCACATGGGCCAAGAATGCATAACATCCTTGCCTCATCAGCTTCTCAGCTACCATAGATGACACAAGACAGGTTGGAAGGATCTTTCTGTCTCCTTGAAAGATCCATGTGTCACTGTTATCTGTGAACACAGCTTGCTTGGACTCACAACCCAAGACAACCTTGTACCTTTCTAAGGTATCCATTCCCAGAATTATATCGAACCCATGCATCTCAAGTGGTATAATATCCACTTGGATGTAATGTTCAGAAAAGGAAAGAATGCAGGGAGAACACACCTCCTGCAACATAGCAGATCCCATTAAAGGAGTTTCTAACAACAAGCTATCTGCTCTATGACTTGTAGTCATGTTGCAGTCAAGAATCACTCTTCGAGTGATAAAGGAATGCGTAGCACCTGGATCAATTAAAACAGATACGACGTAGGATATAGACATATCAGAATAAAACAACTTCATCTGATCTGTCACAACCTGAGGGTTGATCACTGCATCAAGTGGATTCATCACATAGAATCTCGCCGTTGCCTGTGGTTGATTCGGTGCTCGATGACTGGGTGCTGATGATCCAGCTTGGGACGCTTGTCCACGTCCTCTAGCTCCACTTGGAAACTGTCTCCTTTGAGAACCTTGTTGACTCTGCCTTTGAGGTTGAGTCACACTTGCCTCTCGGGCACTACAATCCTTCATCAGATGTCTACCTTTCCACATATAAAGCATCTTCTGATCCTCTGCTGTGGTCTGGATGGTCCTGTAACCGATACAGATGCTGAGCTATGAGCTCTATCCGGTGCTAAACTTCATCCTCTACCCCTATTTGACGTCCATTGCGTCTGCGTATTGAATCTAGGTGGTGCCATTGGTTCAGAAAACCTCGGTTTCTTGAAACCTTTGGATGAAGATCCTTGGAACTGGGGGTACACCTTCTTGTTCTTGGTCTGTCGCTTCTCCATCACATACCTCTCTATCCTTCTGACAGACGCCACAAAAGTAGCAAATCTTTCCCTGTTCTCCAGAGCAGACACATGGGTGGTCAACTCAGCATTTAATCCCTTCTCAAAACATCGGATCCTTTCTTCATCAGTGGTTTCCATATGCGGACAAAACCGTAAAAGATCCATGAACTTAGCCTCGTACTCGCTAATGTTCATTGGTCCTTGTCTTAATCTCTCAAAATGAGAGATTTTCTCATCTAGAAAGGTCTTAGGAAAGTATCTATTGACAAATTCTCGCAGAAATACTTCCCATTCAATCTCCACACCTGGCCTTTTTCCCTCATCTATGGTCCACCAGTGACCAGCACTCCCCTTAAGAAGGTACACAGCATGCCTAACCTTCTCAGCTTCTGGGATGTTAAGGATTCTAAAGGCCTTCTCTAGCTCAGTTAGCCACATATCAACATATGTTGGGTCAGCTGTCCCAGCATATTTTGTGGCTCCAACTCGGCAAAGTCGTTCAAACGTCTTGCCGACTCCTTGTCCTTCTTGATGGGTAGGTGCTTTGGGTGCAAGCATGGGCATTATATCAGTCATGTGTGTCATGGCAGTCATGAACTGCCCAAACATGGCTTGGAAGGCTGGATTCCCCATGTCAGATGGGTTGAACTAGGGTGGTTCAGGCACATGCTCCTCCCTATGATGGTCACTTGCACCTCCTTCGTGTGCAGCGACACTAATTTCTGCAACATGTTCCTCATGTGATCCAGACATCTTTAGTTTTCTCTTCTCCTCCTATATGAGCAGAAGACGCTATCAGATATACTGGAAGACACTGGAAGAGACTCAACAACCCTAGTCCTATTTCTCTATAGACTCAGCGAACCTAGAGCTCTGATACTACTAAATTGTGACGTACGACTCGCGGAAACAAGATTAACTAATGCGGAAGCGAATCATTAGCAGCGGAATTACTAAAAATCACTAAAAATTAAAACTTTTTGCAAGGAGATCCACAAACTGTGAAACTCTATCATAAAGAACTAAAGTAAGTTATTTACATGCTGGTTCATCAGTACATCTTTGTATCATCTCATCTCGAGAGTCATAACATTGTCTGCCATGTTAAACTATACATGAGCAGTATACAACAAAAAAAATCTCGAGGCTGCAAGCCAAAAATCTCAGATCGACATCAAACTCTCTACTGACTCCTAGGACCTGAGAGTACAGAGACGACACATAGGACTCTCTATATACAGAACTTCACAGACAGTGACTCCACCTGAGGATCACTGCTGTCCTTGCTGTTGCTGCTGCTACTGTTTACCCTTTGTAGGGTTTTTGCCTTTTCCTCGGCGATTACCTAAAAATTTAATCCCACGGGGGTGAGACAATTGCAAAATTTCCCTAGCGAGAGATATAACTCTCCGCTAGAAACATTGTTATTGCAGGTAATAGAATAACACTGAGCAGTAGAAATATAAACATTTATTTGCAAGTAGATCAATATCTAAACAATGTAAAGAAGCAATCTCTATACAGTTCATTCCAGTTAATATGACAAGGCATTATGTCATTTATTTAATAAGGAATATGAAGAACATGTATATTATTTATCCAGCTAGGACATATTAATTAATGTATCTTCAGTCATTGATTCTCGTAGTTCAACCCTAAGCAAATATGCTACACGACTGACTACATTTTACAAACATACTTATGCCCTGAGGATATGAGGTATACCGCTCATGCTCCAACCGACCACTGCAAAGTCAAAATTGGTACCATACATAGGTCATCAGAAGAGCCAGATTTCTATGACCTCATCCTCCTCAGTCAGTGTGAGGAATAACATGTAGGACATCTTGTGTCTCTGCTATAATAGCTTTCTAGGGTATTCTGGCAACTTCGCAATTAGAGTTACAGTGGCATGATGTACTCTCTTCGCCATCGAGGGATTTCTTGTTTATCTCTCATCAATGCGGCATTAACAACATCATCGAGAGATTAGTGATACATCATCCCGGCATATACATATAATGAAGAATTGAGAGATTTAGTGTTTATCTCACTTCAATTCCTTCATTAGGGCGTAAGGATATTCACGCCCATAACCCCCACATACTCAAAAGTATGCTCTCCAGGAGTTCCCTTAGGGAAACCTATTTCACCATCACCTAACTTCTGACGATGATGGATCTATGGTCAGGGCTCTACATGATATCATTTCACTTGATTATTTAAGTACATTACAACATTCTTTTAGCATCAGACATGTTGTCAATCATATAACATTATAACATTTGCTATAAAGAATGAGTACTATTTCTATCAAGTTCATTTCACAGCTTTGCTAACATTGGGATCTCAATCCCTTATCATCTCATCATCATGATTCAAGAATATGGATGTTCAAACCCTTAAATTATCAAAACACATGTTACCACTTTAATAGGTAACTTAATGCCATCAAGTCATCTGACAGTGTAAACATGTATTGTAATGCAGGTATTTCACATGGCTCTTAAAGCCTATCAATCTCTTTTGTTACCTTTCACTAGGCAACGTAACATTTCATTGCTTATAAAACTCATAAAGTGCTTTCAATACACAAGGCATCACAACTCATACCTGGCTATGCTCAATATCTCATGAAACCTGCATGATTAGTACAGGTAATAACAAACACATCAATTTCATATTAGTATAATGCAAAATAATGATAACATCACTATTCAAGGATTACCCCCACTATACCCTTGCTAGGGTTAGGGTTTCCTTTTTTAATTCAATTAGGGTAACCATTCCCTTAGCTCAATTAGGATTAATGACTTATCACTTCATTATCCAACCTTAGAGCTCTACATTATAAAGAATAACCCAAAATTAGGGTTTCACACATAGTTTCACCTTAATTGGAATTAAGGTTTACTATACAATCAACTTCCAAGTCAAATATAGTGCACCACGGCCGTGCTGCCAAAAACAGCTATGCAAAGGGAACCACCACGGCCGTGCTTCCTTGCACGGTCATGCAAAGAGAAACCACCAAGGCTGTTCTTCCTTACACGGTCGTGCAAAGACAGCCACCACGGCAGTGCTGCCTAGCACGGTCGTGCTACAGCAGACCATAATTGTTTTATACTTGTAAACTCAATACATCCAATTGATTCGGGTTTTACTATTAGCCCTAAGTGGGAATAATCAACAAAGTACCTTTAATTTAAGGTTGCCTTATCATCATTATGAATTAGGTTCATATCATCATCATATAATAGAATTTCATCTATCAATACCCTCAATTAGGGTTATGATTCATTAGCCTTCATAATTAGGGTTTCATGATCTCACTATTAAGAATCATGCCCTAACTAGACATTCATTCATGAAAGATATCCTCTCTCTCATCTTCCATAAGATGGAGTTTACCTCAGCCTTGATTAAGCTAAGTGAACTCAACTTGAAAGAAGAATTGACATCATAGGATATGTCATTATACCAAGATCATTAGAGCTCAATTTCCCTTGAATTGCATCATGTGATTGACTAATCAAACTGTTGACCCTCACCCACTTTGAGAGTTCATATAATTTGGTTGATTACCTTCCAAGTGATCTTGGAATCTTTGACCTCAAATGATCTTGAACAAACTAGGGATTCCATTTAGTAATGTAGCATTTGAAACTGTTTGAGCCTAAACCGGTTTGGGATTGTTTGGTGCCAAATGTTCTTGAGACCATTTGGTCCCAAACGGTCTGGAGACCGTGTGGTCCAAACCACCTCAAAACCGAATGGACCAAATATGGTCTCCATCAATCACATTGAATTAGGGTTTTCAATGTTGATCCCTTCAATCGATCTTGTACATGTTAGCCACTAATAAATTGAGTTAATTAGATCAACCCTCAACTGATTTGAAACTCAATTGACCCTCAATTGATCATCAATTAGGGTTTGAATCAATTGGATTAGGGTTTGGAATCGATGTACCTTCAATATTCATCAATGTGTGACTAGTTACTTTATAACTATTGAACCACCATCCAAATGGGGTATGACCAGACCCCAAACGGTCTTGAGATCATTTGGATGACCTCCAAATGGTCTTGAGACCGTTTTCCCATCATAATACTCAAATCCAAGTCATCCATTTAGGGTTTGGATCAATGAAGTGCTCACCAATTCAGCAATTTATTGCAAATCAACTTGGTACCTTTAGACCTTCAAACGCCTAACTATACCCAACCCTAGACCTCCAAACGGTCTTGGGTGACCACCAAACGGTCTTGAGACCGTTTGGATGAGCTCCAAATGGTCTTGAGACCGCTTGGGTCATCCAACCTTTGGATTCTAGTGAAAAATCATCATGGATTGGTCTATCGAGTTGATCAACAAGTCAGCACTTCGTTGCAATATGATTTAGTATCTTTGGACCTTCAATTGGTCAACTATACTTGACCCCAGACCTCCAAAAGGTCTTGGGGTGATCCCCAAATGGTCTTGAAACCGTTTGGGTGATCCCCAAATGGTCTTGAAACCGGTTGGGCTAATCAACCCAAAATCTCAACTTAACTCTTTGGAATTTCAGCACTGTTTTCAATTAGGGTTTGCCTAATTGATTAGCATTCAACTCATGATTCCTTTGGAGTTAACTCCTAAAATATGTAGGGTCATTAACCAACATATTTAGGAACAGTAATCCCAAACGGTAAATGCTTGGTCAACCATCTCATGCGGTTTTGAAACCGTTTTCCCAAAAAGTCGAATTATTCAAATTCAAAATCAGCATTTAATCCAATTAGGTCTACCTGATTGATTAGCCTTCAACTCACGATTCCTTGGGAGTTAATCCCTAAAATTTGTTGAGTCAATAACCAAAATAATTAGGAACAGGATTACCAAACTGTCAATGCTTGGTCAACTCCTCCAAATGGTTTTGAAACCGTTCGCCCAAAACGATCAAGTTAATCAGGTTGAAAAGCAGCACTTAATTCAATTCAATTTGCTTAATTGATTGGCGTTCAACCTATGATTCCTTTGGAGTTAACCCCTCAAATTTGTAGGGTAATTAGCCTATATAATTAGGAATAATATTCCCAAACGGTCAATGCATGGAAACTCCCTAAAATGGTTTTGAAACCGTTTTCCACCAAACGGTTTTGGTGAAACCGTTTGGTCCCAACCTTTGAAACTGTTTGCTCCAAAGATATTTGGTGAGGTGGTTGCTTATGATGATTTCATCATAATCTTCCTTCGTGCAACCAAGAACAACAACCAATCTTGATGGAAATTGCAGCAAAGAACAAAAGTGTATCAAATTGAAGAAATCAATCAGCAAAGCATAGAGAATTGATGCAATAGCACTGTTTAAGGGTTTAAGTTATAAAACCCGCATAAAATCTGATCTCCAAGCTCCAAGCTCCGTGGCTCTAATGGTGGATGGAGCTCCAGCAACTATCCAAGGTTCGTTCTTGAGCTTTTGGATGAAATGGATGGCTAGAATTGGAAACCGAGTGAAGAAAACTAAGAATCAAGCATTGATTTAGGGTTTTCACCATGAATCCTACATAGAAGATGATCTAACCTTACCAACAGGTGGTGTTCGTCCTTCTCCTGCTCCTGGACTCTCCCTTGGTTGGCCAAAGCAAGAATGAAGAGGAAAAAACTAAGGGTACGTTTCTCATGTGTTATTGAAATAAGGTATACATAAAGGATATGTATATGGGTCTTTAAGGAAAGAGAAAATGAAATTATTTCCTTTAAATTCCATACTAATTTCCCCAAAACCCTCCTCCATTACTTGATCAGAAACCACCTTCAAACTCTTGCAAAATCTCTTCATTATCCAAGAATTAACGGAAAAGAAATTAAGCACCTTAATCCATTATAATAATAATATATCTTTTTGAGTGGAAGTTCTTTTCCTTATAATAAGGTGAGTGGAATTTCACTTCCTTAGGATATTTTTGATCCTTGCAAGCTCAAGGACGTCCACACACACATCTGAATTCCACCATTTAAATTTTGATTGAAAGCCCTTCAATTATTTTTTATTTGTTTTTGCATTAATTTGAATTAGGTTTTCAATTATGCTTATATCTTGATTATTTTAATGTCAAGATTCTCTCTCCTCCAAGATACTTCAAATGAGATGTCCTTCTCATTTTATTTGCTCTACATGATGCCAAAGATTATTGGGGACCTTATTGAAGTGGTAATTTGGATATTGAACCCTAGATTTTGGGTAAATTGCACTTTACACCAAAACTAGGTTTTAATGCACAAACATTGCTTTATCAGCTCTTTCTTGGTATTCAGGCTATCACAAGCCATACCTCTACATCATCTTCATTCTTACGATGCTTCAACACATGAGGAACTTATTATCATGCAAAATTTGCAATTTAACCCCTCAACTTGGGTAATTTGCACTTTAGTCCAAAATTAACAAAACAATGTTTCAACATTATTCAAAAAGGACTGAAATTGAAATATAAGTTCCTTAAGAGCCTTAATTACCTTTCACAAGATAAGTATAAGCATCTTATCAACTTTGTTAAGCAAAACTCCTGGGGTTAGAACATAACCCAAGTCAGGGATGTTACATTTGTTGTATATGTAGTTAATTATGATATTTGTTTACAATTTATTGAAAATGTATCCAGAAACAATGTAGCCATAGTTTGGATCCCCGTCCAAATTTTTACCATCCCGTGAAAGTGCAAACCATACACCCAATCCCGCTCAGATTTTCATTTGCACAAATTCATACCTGCCCCACATGCCTGGCTTCTTTCCTAGCCCCTGCCTCCCTTCTCCTCCATCACAAGTGCCACACTCACAGAAGAAGCTTTTCACCACCCTCTGCCCATACAAACCATTCACTCTGGCATTCTCTTCACTCCGATCACCCTATTCCCTTACTTCCTCTGCATGTGCAACCTCATTGCCCCTAAAATGCCTTCTCCACTCCGTCCATTCATCACTTCAGTTCCCCAATTACTTGTGGCGGAATCTTTAGGAGTTACTTCCGTAATGGAGAGGACAACAGTCCATGGTGAGCTGGGTGAGGAAAATATAAACAAGCAGGTTTATCCATGGTGGTGGTGAGATGAAAGTGGGGCTTAATACTATCCTTGTTTATCTATTGGACCTCTTGCCCTACCTTGAAGTTTGCTTCTTTGTTCATAACAAAGTTTCCACTACAAAAAATAGCTAAATATTATACTACTACTCTTCCTTCAGTTTCACGACATCTAAATCGTGTAGATGCTATATCAATAGCATTCAATTCGTCTTCGCACTTTTATGCTAACAATGTCGTAAAGAAATGGTCACCATTTGCAAGGCTCTTTCAAAGCAAAACAACACACACACTACATGCTCTTCTCTATTATGTATGACCTCATAACTTCCACATCAAGATCGAGAAGTAAAATTTGTTCCCTGACCATATATGCAACAATCATATGTAACTGGTAGGTGTTGGTGGAAAATATTTCTTATTACTAGTACATTCGTAATATAAATTAGATTCTTTATTTTCTTTCAAATACCCCTCTACTTACATCATAAGTATTTCATTTCTTATCACATTTGCAGGAAACCGACAAATTTATTGATGCAGTGATAATTGTAGGGCTGAGCTTAATTTGACCAATAACACTAATGCCTTTTAGTGTTGAGGCTAAGCTATTGTTATTTTGTCTTTCGTTTCCAATTTATTCAGTTTTCTGACTTGATATGTAATAAACTTCATATGCCGTTTGCGACCTATTGTCCCTTGTGAGCTTTTGGTTGAAAAAGTTCAGTAAGAATAGGTGAAAAGACAATATGATCATGTTTAGGCCCTGCATATATTCAAGTAGATGACAGAGCTAAGTGAGAAACTTGTATTTTTTCTTCCCATAAAAAATACAAATTATGATTTTGCTAAGAAACTGAATATTGATACAACTTACTTCATATTGCAGTTGATGCTCATTTGATAAAGTTAAAATGTGTTGACATAGCATGTACCCATGTGAATCTACCAACAATATTATGTTGATAAAAATAATGTTAATCTAGTTGTTAATTGTAGAGATTAGCATTACATATCATTACCATTTGTTCCCACTGATCTTCCAAACCCACATGAGAAATAGTAGGACAATGGTGGGAAAACCAAACAGTTCCATCCATGGTATTGTGCGGCCTAATAAGACATGGGTTGGGTTTTTGTGTGTAGGTATAATAAGTTCTATTTTATAATGCTTGTTCTTTGGAAACAATAAACATATGCATCTACAACTTTTTTTTATTATATCATGGTGTAAGTCATCTGAAGCATGGCAGTCAGTTGAAATTATATGATTCTAGGTTGGGATCTACTTTCTTTCATTAAAATTTCTTACTGCAAACCTGTAAGATCTGAATTTTTGGTGGTTAGATATTTCCCATTACATATTTTGTGATGTAACCTAGAAGCACTCCATCCATACAAATGCTAGTATATTATTTTGTTGGCGAGGAGACCAACAGACTGAGTGGTTCCAAGGTTTACAGCTGCACATTCAGTGTCCTTTATGGGTTGTTAGGTGCTATGCTATATGAGCTTATAACAAACTGGACAACCAACAATATATAAAAATTTGACAGTATATATCAGTGATAAAGGTCCTCATTTCTTAATCACTAGGATGCAAGGAACTGACAGTATCTTTTGGTATATATTGTTCGAAAGCATGTTAGCCATGCAACTCCCAAAGAATCAGACTCAAAAAATGCTACTACTTTGTTAATATCACTGATCAAGCAGCAAGGCCACAGATCAAGATTGGACCCACGGCCAAAACATACCCCACATGCCACAAGTCATAAATTTATAATAACAAACTGATATCAATAGAAGAAGCAAGAATTACTCCATAAAATCATATTTAGATTCTAAATAATCATAAAACTTTATTTCTCGACTTTCATGCATGATAAAGCACCAGTTGAATCAATTCATAGTGATTCAAATGTCACACGTGATAAATAATCAAGTCATTTGTCACAGTTTCTCCTCTAGAAATTTTGGTTGATTCTTGTTAGTTGTGAATTGCTCATTCAGACTACAATATTCAGATGAAACCATGAGTTATAATTAATGTTTTGTTTTATGTTCAGCAAATCAGGTTGATGAAGATGAGAATTCAAAGAAAAAGGTTGATGAAGATGAAGATGCAGAATAAATTATTCTTGGAGGAGCTTGCTATCCATTAGAAAGGCTGCTATCATGGTTTTTACCTTGGCCAAGGGAGATGGAAGGGCTCCATATTGCAAGGACTTTGTTAGTATCATTATCATGTGGGTCATCAAATCCACTATATGTTATATTAGTTTAGAAACCTATGAAATGCATATGATGCATCCATGCCTGATCTGGTACCAAAGACCAGGGTTCTCATAGATGGTCGATGAAGTGAGGAGGTAACAATCCTTGTCCCTGGAGATATCATCAACATAAAGTTAGGTGACATCATCCCTACTGATGCTGATCTTCTATAGGGGGACCCACTAAACATTGATCAATCTACACTCACTGGTGATTACATCCCTATTACAAAGAATCCAGGTTACAAGGTCTTCTCTGGCTCCATCTGCAAATAGGGTCAAATCAAGGTTGTGGTTATATCCAGTGGTGTGCATAGTTTCTTTGTGGAAAATGATATAATAGTTTTTACATATCATGGAATAACCAATCAAGGATAATAAAACACACATTCTATTGTGTTAAATGGACCATGCAATGCCCATTTACAAAAATGTAATAGTCTTTGCCATATCATGGAACAGATCTAGACCATCTGGTCCATTTAACACGACAGAGTGTTTTTTTTTCTTCCTTGATTGGTTATCCAACAGTGTACAACCTTAGATACAACCATACAAGGAAGTAAAGGATCCACCTACTAGTAAGAACTTGATGCATGTTGAAGGCCAAATTGTGCGTAAATGCACTATAGATGATCTAGGTACATAATGCACTAAAGATGATCTAGGCATATACATTATTTATAGTCACACACTCACATAGTAACTTTTTGATAGATTTTGATAGTATTTCTCTGTGTTGATTGTCCAAGTACAATGGCTATGGTGATGGCCATCAATATCACATTATTTATCAGCTCTGGCTCTATTTTTATCAGCTCTGGATATGTTCATGGTATGATTGTCTTATATATGTGCTAGCCTATATTCAATTCAGAGTTTGCCAATCTCTACAATGAAGGAATTGCATGCCTATGATGAAGCCATAAAAACACTCAATGTATGTCTTTGAAGATTCTTTCTTTAGTAATCATTTCATGCATTTAATGATAAAAGGTAGTGTTTTTTTATAGTAATTCTTGGATTATCACTGTAATTATTAGTAGACGTGTAATATTAGTCATATGTCCAAGCATGTATAATTGAGTCCTTTCTTTTTGACTTGTTTAGCATCTACTTTAAAGTTCTTTAACAATATATAATGAATGATAGTCCTTAATTACTTCTATTATCCTCTTTTCATTTTACCAAAGAACTTTAATGTGAAGAACCAAACTAAAATACATTTTTTTTGTGTCAAGCTCTATTTCTATCAGTATTGCATTCCACCAAACAACATTTTTCTTTGTTTGTTGCCACTTAATGTCTGGCTAGAAAGAGGGTGATGAACTTCGTAGGAACTTTGACGTAGTTAAGGTACTCAAGAAAATGAGATTTCCTAGAGTGCCTGGGGTGGGAGATTGAAAGTCACCAAAGACAATCTTACACCATGAGTAAGCCCCCATTCTATCTCTTTTGCAAACTCTACAACACTTATTAAACATGAGCACATGATGTTTTATATTTGACAGTTCTTAAACACCTTATATATGCATATTGTACGCAATAATCAACTTATTTCCCTGTCTTGAGATAGTTTGATATGCCTTATATTAGATTTAGCTTGACTATCCATTTAGTTATCCTTGACTAACTTCTAACTAAAATGCTTATGCCTTAGAAATGATCTATACTTGGTGTTCTTTGAAGCTGATGAGATATGCAGTTTCTCTATAATTATTTTGAACGTATTTTAGTCTTTGGTAACGAATTTCTACTTAAGCTTTGAGCTACTGCATTGTGATTTGCTGATGGACAACAAAAAAAGCACCAGGTAGTTACTTTTATATTAGTCATAGCCCTTTAGAAGTTCATACATGGCATTTTTTGTCATTCTTAATTAATCCCCATTAGGGTAGCTCCAATATCAGCAAGATCGTCCTGCATATCATTGACTGATGCCTCTTGTTTCTCTTCTTTTCCTTTTTTTCTAGACATCTACCGCTTTTGTCCTCCAACAAACCCCATTCCAAACCATTCACGCTTTTCAATGCTTGCATTTAAAATGGATAGATATCCTTATCTTGCACGGCGAGAGGGGGTCACCCTGTTTAACACCTATCGAGGGGGTAAAGGAACCAATGTTTTCTCTGTTCCATAAGATGGACGTGGAGCCAGAAGTGATGATTTGCATGATGATTGAGATCAGATTCTCAGGGATGGAAGTGTGACGCAGTGTGTCTGAGATGAAGGCCTAGCTCACAGTGTCAAAAGCTTTGATGAGGTCGATTTTCAGCGCCAATCTCTGCTTCTTGCATTGTCTTGACTCCATGAAGTGTATAATTTCTTGCACTAGGTTGGTGTTGTCACCAATATGACGCTCGGGGATGAAACTAGACTAGAAAAGGAGAGATCCAGTCATTGAGATGGGGCTTTAGATGGTTTGCAATAATTTTGGATAGAAGCTTGGAGCAGACGTTGTTGAGGTATATAGGGCAGAGGTGAGAGCATGTTTCCAGAGAAGGAACCTTGGGAATGAGGACCAGCAGTGAGTTGGCCACTTTGGGGTTGAGCCTGGAACCCGTGAAAGGGGCTTGGATGAAATTAGTGAGTTGTGTCTTCAGCGTGTGCTAGTGCTTCTGAATAAAAGACGCATCCACCCTGTCAGGTCCGGGTGCCTTCAGTGGCGGCATCATACGAAGTGCTTCCCATATTTCAGTTTGGGAAGGGAGGGCCTCCATGGAATCTACGTCTGAGGGAGAGAGAGTGGGGAAGGCACCTATGAAAGGCTGGCTTGTGATTTCGCTGGTGTCCTGGTGCAACTCACGATAGATGTTCGAGAAGAAAGTAAGGATGAGAGATTTGATCGAACCTTCATCTTCCAGCCATTCATTTTCACTGTTCTTTAGCCTTGTAATGTTGTTTCTTCGATGTCTATCCTTGACCAGGGATTGGAAGAACCTGGTATTATTGTCACCAAGCTTCACCCAGTCGCAGTGGGCCTTTTGTTGCCACATCGCTTCTTCGCATTGGAGGATTTTATCCAGGTCCTCTTGGAGACAGCTTGTTGCAGCAGCTAAAGCATCGTCGAAGTGTAGTGTTAAGAGTATTTGGTTCCAACGGATCTTATTGCTAATTCTGTGTCGATTGTGCATGGTATGTTTCTTCATAGCCGCATCCCAGGTGTCAACAATCTTTAAGAAAGATGAGGCTACCTCCGTTAAAGGTAAACTGACGTTCCAGTTGCTATCAACGAACAGTTAGAAGCCTTGCGCGCAGCTCCAGGCAGCTGATGTGCAAAGGAATTTACGGGGTGGGTTGCTTGGAGTGGAGGAACTCAGAAGGAGAGGACCGTGATAGGAGTGACTGCATTCCAGGACCTGGACTGGGTTATAGAGATCCTTATTGAGCCAGAGATGATTGCCCAAGGCCCTATCTAGGAGGTCGTGCAAGAGGCCTCGCCGGAAAATGGTGCGAGAACCACAGACCCCTAGATCGTGTAGCTGGAAAAGATCCATGGCTTCTATGAAATCTCAGCTGTTTGCGCTATCGAAAGAGTCGCAGTCGAATTTCTCAGATGGGAACATCACCACATTAAAGTCCCCAAGGACCACCCATGGGGAGTTGATGTTCTGACTAAGGTTTTGGAGCTGGTGCCAGAGGAGCTTTCTGCTGTTTCTTTTCGTGCCTGCATACGCAAAAGTGTAGAAGTAGTTTGCAATTTCACAATGGATGTATTTCCTGTGGGAGAAGATGACCTTGAGGTCTACATGCGGTTTCTAAAGCACCCAAATGCCCCCAGCAAAACCAACTGTTGCCACACTGTGAGAGTGGGGGAATCCTAGCTTCTTAATAATATGAGAGGCATTTGATCCACTACATCTGGGTTCCAGAATCACCATGAAAAAGGGTTTGTACTTGAGTGTGAGAGCTTTGATCGTGAGTTGGGTATCCTTTTTGTAGGCAACCTGGACATTCCAACAAATAGTGTTCATTGGGTGGGTTCTTCTAGGGTGGAGGAGCCCATCTTCTGTGCTTCTTCTTCTAGGTCCCGAGTAAGGGATGTTTTCCCTCTTTTTTTGGCAGATGCTCTTCCGGGGTCACTGGAATTGACCACCTTCCTGTTGCGTAGGTGAATGCCCTCCGAGGATTTGGCGGGACTTCTGTACGAGATGTAGCTCGGACAGCCACTGGAGGCATTTTCGAGGGAGAAGGTGAACAGTGGGGCATTATCCGTTCTGCCTGGGATGATAGTATCCCCTTGTGGTGATGTTGTGGTATGGTCAAATGTATTCTTTTGGGTTTGCTGCGTGTGTGCTGGGGGATTTTGGGTATGCTGGTTTAGCCTGGATTGACCGCTTGACTCTTGGGAGGTTCGGTTCTTGGATGATTTGTGAAGGTTCTTACGTGCTCACCAATCTATTCCATCCGTAATACGGTATGCAATTCTATCTACTTCTGCTCGGTCTTGGATTTCCCCCTCCTTCCTCTTCATCGTCATAAAGGTTCTGGAATCTATTGCTTGTGTTGAGGCTCTTGCTTTGATGTTTATCCTTTTGCTGCGGTCTCAACTTCCTTTTGATCGGTTGGGCATGTATTACCTCAAAGAAACCCTCCATTCTCTGTGGTTCAATGTGGATGATGGAGCCCGCAGCCAGAGCTGCTTCGCATGCTCGATTGTCTTCTTCCAGCCTCTTCGTGCAGTCCTTCTCGATGTGCCCCGCCCGCCCGCCCGCAATGCATATAGATGAATGGCATGTTGTCGTACTCCACCTTGTATCTCTTGCTTGCTATTGAGACTACCAGAATTAGTGGTTTGTACATGTTGAGTTCAACAACTATCCTAGCAAAACGTTCCCTACGTTGAAGCTTAGTTTGGATGCCCACCTTGATAGTTTTACCTAGACGATTTCCAACCTCCGCCAATAAAGCTTCATGATAAAGATAGATCGGGAGGTTGGGGATTCTGACCCAGGCCATGATCTGGGGGGGAGAAGCGAGGTCTAGGGAGAAAGCCAACGATCACCTTTGCACTGATAGGTACGATATGAAGATCGGCCATGGCCCGCTTGTCAGAGCGTGGATGTAGTCTTCTTTCGTTTGTAGTTGCACGATGAAATAGTCATTGTCCACGTCGATTAGGTTAAAACCTTCGATGGGCTTCCAAAGCATCTTGATTCTGTCTCTTATGGTTAGATACCCTATGTCTCGGGAGAGAAGCTTTACGACGACTGTATACTTGCAAGGTTTCAGAATTTCCTCCAAGGCTTCCTTACGAACATCGAAGGTGGGTACTCCTTGGTCTACGTCAACAACAATGTCTTGGGCCGTCAGACTGGCTCCGCAGGTATCGGCGTCAACGAAGATCCAACCTTGGCGGCTATTTTCTGGTGTGGACGATGTTACCAACCTATAGGATGTCTTCTCTTGCTGCTGCGTGGGGAATTAGGTTGTTTTCTAGTATTAAAGGAACATAACCCTAAAGATAGATGAATTAGGCATCTAACATGGATAAAAATATTTATACAGAATAGTTTTTCATTGAGAGGGCCATCATATATGTAAATAGTAAAGAACCCATTACCACGACTCAAAGTGTGAATAAGTCAAGACGGCGGCTAAGGATACCCCCTTAAGATGCATATGTAGCTACATCCGCACAGATAATTGCCTTAGCAAGTACAGTTTTTACCATCACTAGTGAGTTATGAACAAATATACATCAATAGAACATAAATTGAATTATGATTTCTAATTACATTCATAACCAAACCGTTGCTAACTTTTCAGATGATCACATGATCATTTCATTGTTTCTAAAATGATCCATGGGGAAGGGAGCTGGATGTGGGAGTATAAAAGAATGTCTATATTTAGGAATTAGGGAAAGGTAACGAGTCAATGGTGAGCCAAGGTGTATGGTTAATAGTTCAAGACTACTAAAAATCTAACAATCTGGTTGTATATATTCTCTACACACTCAATAGAACCATCTATTCTAAGATACATGTTCATAACAATCAATATCTCTTTCAGAATAAAGTGTGGCCAAGGAAAATAATTTTTGTAGTGTCTTCAATGAGGACTCACTTTATATATTCACATATTTTGAATGATCAAAATTGTAATTTGCCTTTTCCTTATATCGTGTGATAAGGATATCTACATGTAGTTGCAAGTTGGTGCATGTATTGGAATTAGGCATTTCCTGTTAGAACTGCCTAATCATAGTCGATAGCTTGTATGTATGTCTAAAAAGAGACCCTTGTTTTTGTGTAAACACATAGGATGTAACCTTTCTACTCAACTGGAGTCTGTTCTAGAAGTATTTTGTAAGATTGGTAATGATTTCACTTTTTTGATGCAACACAATATGATTGTAGAGCTAAAAAGAAACTTGAGCAGCTTTGTAATTGATCTAGATCTTTCCCATCGAACATTATATCAACACATCTAGTTTTTGTAAAGGACAATTATATTGAAACCTACATAGTCATAGCTAGTTGACAAAGCCACTCTCCTCTTACCCCTTTTCTTACTAACATAGTGCCCAGAGTCCTGACTCCACACTATCTATTTTGGGAATTTGAAATTTATGGGAAAAACTTAGTAATGATTTAAAATCGGCTTATTAGATTAGATCACTCTATGAATTATATGTTCTTCTTCAATGGATGACCCAGTGTTCTCTGTCAATGGCAAACATCGTTTCACAAGTCCTGATTTTTTTTGCATTTCCCCCCTCTTATTTGAATTTTTCGTATTGGCATGGGCTATGAATTACCAGAATTTGAAAGAGTATGTTGCCATCTTATAAGTGTAATGTTATCTCTCACAGTTTCCATCAATAATTGTCTTGAAGATAAATATATTTGTAGTCAGAATAATAAACCCATGTTTAGATATCTACTGCTAGGTTCATTGTTATCACCTTTTCCCATATTACAGATAATGTTTTGGTCTAACATTATAGCTTCCTTTTTAATGAATGTATAAAATGTATTTTTATCAAGTGATTCAAGTACCAGTCATTTTCAAAATAATGAAATGTTTGGCTTCTCAAGGAAGGAATATGTTGAGTAACCAAAAGCTGATTACAAAAGATATTGTTGATATATTTATTCTTGACCGGTGCTCTTGTAGGGTATTTCTTAAATTTCCGTCCACCTTCTTTATTTTACCATTTTTACTGACTTTGTTGCCACTATTTTTATGTTTGCTTATATCTTTTTGGACATTTCCCTACTATAGAACTTCTTGAACTTATTCAAGCCTTAATAAAAGCTAATCATGTTTGTTTGAGGACAAATGTATAAAATGCATTATGTCTATAAGCCTCACCGAGTTAGACTAATAACTAGTCAATTGGCAGAAAATAATCACTTATACTAATGTCTTTCAGGTAATGGAGGCAGATATTTCATATCATCTTTGTTGTCTACATAACCTGGGGCAATTTCATTCTCCACCTCTTTTACACCATTTTTAGGTTCAGCTATAAGGTAAACCACATAATTATCTTTGTTTGCATGAAAATGATCAGGCTATCATGAAACCTCTACAAGGTTCTAGCTGCACCAATCACATTGTCACATTGACAATAATAAATCAAGACAGAGTTCTCTAAGTTAAGTATCTAAGATGTTGTCTCATTTGTCTGGTCACCAAGTGTATATGAGCTTTATTTTATCCATCAATAGGTTCTTCATATCTTTACCTGGAGAATATCTTTTTAAATTTCTACCATGCTTAAATGCCAAGGCATTTTACTACCTATAGATTGACTCTGATCAACAAGTAGTGAATTAACTTGGAAAGAATCAAGTATCATCCTCTACATAGAAGTTTACATGTCCATGTATGCAGTATTTGCAAGATCTCAATCTCATTTACAGTTCCCGAGAAGGGGTACACAATTTCACTTAGAGTAACTCAAGAATTTTGATAGCATTTGTGTTTCTTTGGTGTTGTTTTCAGGGAACCTTAGCACACCTGATCTCTTCTCATGGAAACTAGATGAATGATGTTCATAGAGTTCTTCTCAAGCCAAGATTCCTTCATCAGATATGCAACATTACCACTGTGTTATGTTGAACAATATAAATCTCAATAATAATAGATACATATGTAAGGGCAGATTCAAACAAGAATCAATGGTTGCCTCTCACTGACTTATGTAAAGTACATTTATGGGGTGCAATAACTTTATAGAAAGGAGTACTCCCTAATATCTATATCTGGACAAAATTCTATTTTAGATTCATTCTTCAGATATGATATACCTATAATGTTCATAAGTCTAATCAATAATGCGTCATGTATCCTTGAAAACTTTTTTGAACATTTAATAATCTAACTATCCTTTGATCATGAAAGTAGGGGTAACCATAGGGAGTTACTGCTATTAGGCTCAGCTGAGTTTTCTTTGGCGGTTTAGTGCTACCCCTCTCCCCTAGGCGTTGTTCTCAACTTCTCCCTCTTTGTCAGTAATTTTTTTTCCAATAAGACAAGTCTCTCCATCGTGAGATAGGTCTTCCCTATTGTTGGGAATTCGGTCCTCCCTGTGTTTGTTACATCAGGGTGTTTAATTATATGCTTCTATCATATGCATTTTTGTATGCCTTCTCCTCAGATGAGTGTGCTTATGTAGCACGTTATTAATATTGAGTTGAGTCCATAGTTGGTAGATTGGTGGTAAGCCAGTTATGAGTTATTGGAAAACAACTCAGAAGTTCAATATTGACCATAACCATAGTGTCTTGTTGTAGGTCTCGTTTAGATTTTATGTGGTTGGTTCTATTTGAAGTGAATGCTCTATTGAAAAGTTGAAATGAATTTTGATATATGACCTTGAATATCATTCAATACCCTAGGTACTTGATATTAGATGAGCTGATGTTGGTGCTACCTTCTAGTAGTGTAGGTGTATTAGGCTGTATGCCTATAGACTCTCATTGTATACATGAAATGACTGTAATTGTATAAGATCATTTAGTTACCCTCTACTAGATCGATAAACACTTTACAAACCATCACATGAAATGACTCTATAGTGGAAAATTAGACTTAATGTCATAAAGTATTAACTACATAGCAAGTTAAAACTAAGTACCGATCTTGATAAGAGGAACCTTTTAGAAAATAAATAAAAAAGATAAAATGGTTTTTATGTTTGTGAATTATGACTGCCATTTGGTACTCGAATACATAGATTTCTTTTCCCTAATAGTGTATGCTACTTAGTCCAACAGTGAGTTTCCTCCATTTTAAGACATCCTTGAATGTGTGGTGTCTTTTTTTACTTTTATAATGAGTAGTGACTGCTTCATAAATGTTTTCAGACCTTGTCATTAAAACTTGTCACACATACTTAGACAATTTTTCCTTGTACTCTGAAACATGTCTTTAAGTGTAAGTATCAATTCTATGCAAATTCCTGAGCCAACAAGTGCTCAAGTATGATTACATTATTTCACACATTTCATCTATTATATTCATAGAGTAGCTAGTTTAAAATTAGAGTAGGAACAATTCCAATCACATCTAATGTCTGAAATAGTTTGTAGGTTGTAAGTACAAATGATCACTGAATACTAGATTTTATAACCATGCAATTCTCAGTCGAAGGAAATTATAACCCACATTGGTCATATGTTGGTTGTAGGATGTTGCCAATTCAATTAAATTTTAGAAGTTTCAATGAAACATATATGTTGAGTGACTGAAATTTCCACTAGAATCTCAGCCAATTGACAGACTAGCAATTCCATATGCCACTCCCCATTAAAATTAATTTTTTATAACATTTCTAATATCTCATAGTTCAGTTCTTGTTAAGGGCAAAAAGTTAGTCTCGTTGCTAGGTGGACAATTAGTGAAGTGGGTTTGGAACTCATGCTGCTTAGTGATGACTTCAGCTGCTTGAGTTAACTTCATGATATAGCCAGTGTGGATTTCCAATTAGTGAAACTCAAAACTGAAAATCCAACTAATATTCATGTTGAGAAATTTTGTGAAATCCAAATTATACTCAGTCCACAGAGAAATATCAGATTCAATTTGATTTTTCCTTTACTCAAAAGGTTTTGTCTGCATATGATATTGTAATGAAAAATCAGTAATAACTAGTAATGTCCACTTGTAGAGTAGATGCCTATTATTCATGTAATTGTCAAAAGCTTATGTTGCCACTCCGACCTATTTGTGTGCAGAAGGAATGTAATGTGGGAGCATAGATCACTATTCAACTTAAATGTTTAAGTAGGGAATTTTTATGTAATTTGAAGAGCTTCTCTTGTGGTAAATTTAGATTATTAGATTGATGTGGGTACACTAAGGTATTAAATACCCATGTTCAATGGTAACTATAAATGTGCAATGTGTCCCCCAAAAAAACCAATTCTTTTCCGTCTATAATGAAATGTTGTCTATGTGATGAGTTACGCTGAATGATGTATTCACACTGGGTCTAGTTTTCTATCTGATGAAAGCTTTTGTGTTGTTTCAGCCAATGGAGGACTTATCAGTTTTGGGCAGTGATGAGGAAGCTATGAGTTCTGATGAATATTATACTAATGATGATCTTAGTGATATAGATGATAAGGGTGAACATGAAGAGGTATTGCATTTGTTTTTTAATTTTTTGGTATTATTATATTGGTCTGATGCGGGTGTAACTGTAGTAGTAATGCAGAGTGCAGTGTGGCTGTCAGCATTTAAATGCAGTTATCACCTTGACATTTTTAATAGCATTGCATCAGTAGTCTAAGTAATATCAAATGTATGTCATCGTGGTTAAAAATGCAAATAATGTGCGATATTGTGGTAAATCATCATATTATTTAAAATAAAAAACATAATCTTGACAGCAATAACATATATGCCTTGTAATTCATATACCCTGTACATTGTGACACAAAGTTTTAACTTTTAAGAGTTAATACATCCTTAATCTCTTATATCTATTACTTGCACACTGACTCAGGGAAGTGCTCTTGTAGCTTGCTTGAGATTTCCACAAAAAACACAATTTTCATTTCTCCCTCTCCCTCTTCCTCTGACAGTGAAATCGCTACAAGCACTGTAATGTTGAATGTTGTGTTCTCTTCCATCCCATTTATTTTTCTTGTACTATCCACAATCTTCCCTCCCTGCTGCTGCAAGCAGTATGGAGTAACTTTGGTAAGAAAGAAAAGGACAAGGAGAGGGCTGAGTAAGATGACCTGGTGATGGTTGTGATGGTAGGTCCAGTGGTAGAGATTTATCTCATAGACAATACTCAATCCCAGAGCTTTATCTTATATACCAGTGGTGTGCTGATACACAATCCCATTCCAAAGGGCTAAAGATGAGCAAAAAGGCTAAGTCTTGCTTGGTATTTTGGTGTACAACATTGACATTGTGTATATCCAGAATAGCAGCATGGATGCCCCAACTTTCTTTGCTGAATCATCCTAGGCACAACTAGGTAATGGAAATTAATGCAGTGGTCTTCCCCCCATTTTCTTTTAAGTTCTATTGATTTAATAACATAGATTATATGCATCGTCTCAGGCAAAAGAACTAATTTCTAAACTAAATGCATAGAGGGAGAGTTGGCTAGTTGTGAGCAGCATGCTCTCTCATGTGTGAGTAGGGCATCATCAACACAATGCTCTAGAACATCATCAACATCCAATTTACAATTATGGAAGCTCAAACAAAGAAAAAATCTTTACGAAACATCACAAGAATCATAGAAGATAATAGAAATGTCGATGATTTATCTAACAGAATGAAATCAATAAGCATCATGTATTGCAACAATTTGTAAAGCACAAGATCTAAGTTTTAATATAGTTCTAAATATGCAAATCACTAGATTCTTTTTGATATTTTGACGTTTTTCCCTTCTCTATATAGTATTTGTTCATTTGTTCTTTCTTATATTTGATGTCTATCTTGGCATGTATGAATCTACTGATGGTATATGTTTTCTCTTAGATTTCATCCACCAAGGAGGGTATCCATCTCCCCATAACATACCAAACACCTTCCTAACACCCATCTCATAGAAGGTTACATTTAGATAGATTTCATCTATATGCTTCAAGC